>JANIEX010001094.1:0-13568 GCA_027627405.1 Leucocoprinus birnbaumii | reverse complement strand
TGGAAGATGTGCGCATTATACTGAGAAAATCGATCGAAAAATGGCGGTCACTTCAGCGTGAGCTTTGCCCTCAAGTCATTTCATCGATAGACTTCGAAACCTCTGACAACAAACGTCCCGAGCGCGAGAAGCTTCTTCTTCCATCATTTTTTGGCAAGGCTCGCATCAAGTCCATGGGCCTTGATAGGCTAATGGAAATCGAATACGACCTTCGACTCGGGCAGGCTTATGATGCCATCGACAGCCTGAGAACGGCTGTATACCTCTTCAATGCTGCAAAAGGAAAGAAGAAAAAGCATATAAGGGGAGTTCAATATATTACGCGAGCAAACAAGATCCTAAACGACCTCGCGGAGGATAAGTATACTTGCGCACAGGTTTACCAGCTGGCCTATAAGGCACTTCTGTCCATTGGACTTCCTCCGGACTCTGAACTGCGCCCTCTGCGTCGTGACGAACTCTGGGGACGGGACATGACAACTGTACATGGGCCGGGAGAATCAACTCCTGAACCATGGTGGTGGATGGTTGGAAAGCCGCCAAGCCTTTCAGAGGAGGCCTGGCATATTGAACGTCAGTGTCAAAATCTTGTACCATTCACATTACCTTATTCTGACGGTGATTTCTAGTTGATCGAGTACGCTGGTTTCGCATGAGAGCGTCCCTTCACCGGATGCATGAAGAGCTCGAGATTCTGAATGAAGAGTTCAAGAGAACCTTACGATCCTTCAACAAGTACCAGGAAATATGGCGAAAAATGGGCAACTCCACGAGCCAAGGTCCTGGGTCTTCCCCCTATGCATACCGCCAGGCTGCGATGTATGGGCGGTTCTCGGCTATGGCTAGCTCCGCTTATGCAAAAGCGCTCAAATGTACCCCTTCGCAAGTGGAATTGGCGTAATGTACTCGTTTTGAAATGTTTTGATACATTTGATTTTGAAGACCCTACTACACACTTCTGCAACATGTCGGATAGCATCCGATCTTGAACTTCTGTCGCGTACTTTCAAAATTTCCCGGAAATTCCCAAAGGCAGCAAGCCCATAGGCGGTATTATAAGTTTCTAGGACACTTGTTGATTTCTAGTTCCGGATGGTTCGGAGTATGATCGAATATATCCAACAGGTTGTCGGATACTGTGGGGTATCTCTGACATTTTGATATTGTATAGGGTTGAACACTGTTGGATATCTCCGACAGTTTGATACTGTATACCATTGAACACTGTTGGATATATCCAAAGGTTCAACCTGTCGGATACGTTCAATATTGGGCAGCATTGGGGACATCCACTACATCTAATGGTTTGTCATTAAAAACTATTGGATACCATTGGATGCTGTCGGATATATTCGACGGTTTTGATCAGCAGCTGAGCATTCAGGTAGTGATAGCTACAAATTTATATATGGCTGTTGCAGAGTTTAATGACTTGACTTGGGTTTCAATCTATTCAAATTATCCGACATTTCTTCAGTAATATTGTCTATTCAATCACTATATCCGATGTATTGGACATCCCTTTGTTTAATAGGTATCCGATATATTCTCTTGCTGCGGTCCCTGCAAATGACGTCTTTAAACCCAGAATATATGACGTTCGGAATGGGACGAAGTGCTTGGTATGTTTTGAAGCCCTTGTCGTATAGATTCGGTCCACTGACGGATGGTCTACCAAGTCCTGGGAGATTCTTTGCTGTGACTGAAATGAAGACTCTCGTCGCGCGGATCTTACTGGAGTATGATATCAAGTTGACAGATGAAGGGGCTGGAAGGCCGAAGAATGCTTGGTTTGCGGGGCTGATTGTCGAGCCTAATAGATCCGCGAGTATTTCTTTGAGGAAACGAGCTGGGATTTGACTGGTGCCAAATGACGACTTGTATCGTGATTTTGTGTTATCGTGTTGGATATCTAAATGACGTTGAACATCTGCAGCAGACCACTAAACAGCTCACAGTCGGTTGTCAGCCGAAATATACCCCACTCGGATCCGCGGTCGAAAGCGCCGAGTACGTAGATGCAGTGGTGCTATTGTAGCCAAGTACGATAATCAAGACCTAACCGCCCATTGGCTATTGGCGCACCACCACAGACCTTTGATGGCTGATATTGGGCCTCAAGGGGGCAGGCATGGGACAGATTAGCAGCACCTTCTGCTAAAATTATCTCAAAACACATTGATGCGTAGTCACCACTACTGGCGATAGCTCAGTCCGAGGAGAGAGAATGACGTTGACAAATGATTGACTTCCCTGCGGCAACGAAGGAGAATCATAAATCCTTGCGAAATCCGGATTGACTCTTCATTTGTCTTCCTCGAAAATGGAATGTTCCGCATGGTAGGCGTCATGCTATGGAAGAACGGTAACCTGCTGAAAGGTTGTTTATATTCAGATAGGATCTCAGCTCTGCAAACTGGAATTGGATCCGTGAGCGCATGAGCCAAAGAGGGTTATGCGCTCTTCACAGAAGGCGCAGCTTGTAGGCCTGTGATACTACTAGAATCCTATGATGTTGCGAGGTCATTCTATGAGCGATGAATGGCGACTGAATATGGAAGACTCGAAGTGACTCTGATACCAGTGTAACCATCGGCCTATGCCCGGGGTATTTGCCCATGTTATTTTTGTACGTCGATGCGCATCGGAAATTCCCGCTAACAGCACTTGATGAGGCGAAATTCCCAAACTTGGATTCACTGATCCTCCCGCCTTTGCAACCGATGCCCGTTAACTCATAATGAAGCTGTTCACCACAATCAGTTGCACCGACGCCACGGTTTGAGGACTTACTTTGGCTGACTTCTATGTTGTTTTTGGGCTAGTCACGTCATCATAGCTTTGTAACGGCTTTAGCGCATCGGCTCTATCTCTCTGAGAAAACATAAAAGGAAGCGTTACGCGGAGAGCCGGGACGTACACACAGTTCAGCCAAGCCGAGTTTCCTGGGATCCTGAGGCTCCCGTGTTTGCTAGCCCGAGGCCCGTAACATGCGATATAAGAGTCATCGTCGTTGCCGCTCTTGACCGATTACTACTCGAACATTGTCCCTTCTGCAATTATTTGATCGAAATATGTTACCATTTCCTAGCATCGAGGAGCCGGAGAACAAAGGTGAGTTTTTGATGATCATAAGAATTATTACATGACCTGACATAATCTCTATTCCAGGTGAAGGCCCGTCTAGAATTTCCAAGGGTAATTTTCCGCTTCAGGGTTAATGTCACATACCGAGGGACGCTTACCATCACGACAGGTTCCAGCTCGACATCTGTAACCGACAAGCTATCCGAATTACCACAACAGTCGGCACCAGGCTCGAAGTTGACGCGATTTTCTCCCCCTCCCGCCAGTCCGAGGCAGCAGCGACTCAGCTTTGATGGCAACCTGCTCAATTTCCCCACCCTACATATGTCCGACTTCGAAATCTCACCTCTTCACAAGTTGAAAGACAAGTTTGGGAGTCATCCCAGTCGGGGAACACCGGTCGTCAGTGCGTCCGAGGGTAACTCACCGAGCCGTGGGCGAGCTTCCGGCGAAAACGAGCGATCTAAGTCGACACCACGAAGCGGCAGAACCTGTGAGCCCGGTTCATTATTGTTTTCTCCTGTCCTATTTGACTGTTGCT
Organism: Leucocoprinus birnbaumii; assembly: GCA_027627405.1. Classification (NCBI taxonomy): domain Eukaryota; kingdom Fungi; phylum Basidiomycota; class Agaricomycetes; order Agaricales; family Agaricaceae; genus Leucocoprinus; species Leucocoprinus birnbaumii. Next base: position 9,940 of record JANIEX010001094.1, on the reverse strand, counting down.
TGTGCAGTATTTGGGCATCACCTGCGCGTAGGCAGCGACCCCCATCTTCCTTCATCGTCTTTCCAATCACCGACTGGAGCAACGGATGGTGATGTGAGTTCCAGCAATCGACACAGGGACTTAGGATCCCAATCACCGTCCAACTCTCGTTCACGAGGCGTGTCTCCCTTGCGGTTCATCCAAAACTTCTCGTCCAGCTTCCATCACACTAGACATCACACTGAGCCGGAGGAGCCATTCGTTCCAGTCAATCCATTCAAGTCGAGGATCAATTTCGAGTTTACTGCCTGGTTTAGGGCTCAACCGACTACGAAGGCTCCTGACGTTGAAATGGCTCAAGCTTCTGTGAACAGCTCATCAACACAATCAAGTGGTGCGGAAGGCTGTGACGTGGTGTTGGTATCCTCTGTAAGGGATTGCGCCCGACACGCACATATTTTCATCGGGGACGTGTTACCGAGGTTGATATACCTGAACCTCTTACTCCGCCTGCCTGCACTCTATTTCTCACGTGTGGCTCGAGTCTTTCGAGATGCGGAAGTCAGTCGTCCTGATATTGAAAGGATGATTGAAGCAGGAGAATTTGTTATTCTTCCGCCTCCCTATGATCCTCAGCTCGATGAGCGTATACTCAACGCTTTGCACCAACACCCCCCTCGGCAAGTGCCGCATAATCCAGTAGATTACGGCAGACAGCGTGGAAGAGGCAATGAAATGCCATTCGCTCACCGACAAGGTGGAAAATCTCAGCAAGGTCATCAAGAACCATCTGCACCACCTATTGTTACACCGACTCTTAGGAGGTTCCAGCATTCTTGGGAGATGTTCATTGATTCCTTGCTTCGCGAGTGGAAAACTTTGAACGTGGTGTCGGCGTTACTTGCTTCGTGAGTTGAATAAACTGCTATCCATTCGGAAGTGTAGCTTACTGATATCGGGAACCAGGGCTATTTTAACAATCTTTCAGATCCCTGATGCGGCTGGGGATCCGATAACCCGAACTGCTGCCATCCTATCGTTGATATGTTCCCTCATGAGCTTAACTTATGGATGTATGTATATTGTGCGTTTTAGCACGATGAGGACGATGATTCGCGCCTCTAAATGGGCGGAGGTAGGCTACTCTCATCAGAATTCCTAATATCCTACAGCGATCTCACCTCCTGGTATTAGGAAGCACGCAGGACGAACACTGCGATTCTATGGAACGTTTGGGTTCTTTTGGCGATGCCGGCTGTTTGGCTCGCTTGGTGAGTGGTATAGACTTCAACAAAATATTTCGCCCATCTCACTCGTATTTTAGGTCTATGGTCATTTTCATGGTTGCTATTCTCTCCTTCGTCTGGCGAACCGGCTCCGAAGCCGACCCTCCTAATGGCCGCCCACCTCTAAGCACAACCGCAGCTTTAGGTCCACGTATCGCAATCACTTTCCTCTCCTTCATCGGACTCGTCTACCTTGTCCTTATCGTTCGAACACTCAAGAGCTATGGAATGCACGGAGGAACATCAGGCAATATCCTTACTAGTCCACAAACTCGACTCGGTGTCCTTGGTCGTCCTAACACTCCAGCGAATGGGGAAAGTGGGGGGTTGAGCCATAGTGCTTTAATGGAAGCTGCTTTAGAGAGGAGAGGAAGAGAGCGTACGAGGAGTACTGGTATGAGGAGTGTGAGGAGGAGAGAGGAAGAGCCGGAAGTCCGGGAGAATAGAGAGGAGTATCGAGGTCCTATTCGTGGTGGAATCTGGGAAGAAAACGAGTTGGGGTTGTACCCTACTCGTTCAGACTAGACAACGATGGAACGACAGCGTCGTAACTGGGCTTCGTATTGGCCTGGCTACAATGCGTGTGTCGCTCCTCAACTGTCGTTGAACGTTGGGTGTTGGTCTTCCTACGTCTCACAGATAGTCTGCATTTGACTATTCCATCAATTGCTAATGATCATATGTTGAACACAGTTCCGGTTGCTTTCATCTAGGTTTATCACATATGAGTTATTCAAGTACATAAATTTGCAGAAATTTTCAAAAATGAGGCAATCAAGTGATGTTTGAGGGAAGATCATCTTAAACAAGCCCCTTGATTATATCGGCAGCTAGGGGATATGTCAGTATGAGCAGATTCACGTCACTGACCCATTCTCTTACCAATTTCACCAATACCGTACGCCAGGCCTAGGAATCATAATGTGAATGTGGCTGGAACCTATTGGAACGTGGACATACTTTGTGGGTGTGATCCAACATGGAGAGGGACGATCGACAAGTCAACAACACGAAGATTCTTGGTACCGTAAACCTAACAAATGTATTAAGAATGAATCTGCGTTTGATCCTGAATTCTCCTCACTTTGAGCTTCGTGTCGACAACACCGCCCTTCTCACGGGGTAGCATAGACGCGGAACCAATGGGGTCTACAATCTGATTATCAGACGGTTAACTCCAGCTTGAAATAATCAAAGACTAACGGAAGATAGTGCCGCAGTAACTTCGGAGATATTCTGCTCAAGAACCGAGTTAGGTTCAGCAAGTCTACTAGGGCTGCATTGACGTACCTTCGAGCTCTTCGTCAGTGACAATATCAGGGCCAGGACTGAGCTCTTGAGGAGTTTCACCTTGAACACATGAGCTCTCAAGAAGCGGCATGTGGCATTTTCGGTTCTGGGCTCACCAAAATAGGGCTTGAATGCCTCAGCTCTTGCCATCCTCCTGCAGAATTTTACCATTTCTCGAAGCATTTTGAGGTCTATCCATAGGTCAGAACGTGCTTGAGGCGATGCTGCGGAAGTCAGGCTTACCAATGTCCTCTTCGAAGTAATGGGGGTCTATTGCTCCTGGCACTGTTGGATCTGAAGTCTTCACATGCTTTGATAAGTCAGCCAAAGCTGGAAAGGTGCGCATGAAAGATATACAAAGGGCGGACGTACAATGGTACCTCTGGAGAAAAGACCGTTGAGTGCAGCCACCAATGTGTAATACTTTTTGCCAGCGACAGGCATATCTAGCGTGAGGATTTATTGTCAGTAACGAGGTCGGAAAAAGAAGCTTAGCATCTACTTACTTTTTCCTCTCGTCCAGCCCGGGAACGCAACGATCTCACACGATGGTACTTTCTCAAGTTTCGTGAAAGCAATGTTATACTGCTCCATCAGTGCTTCTGAGTATTTTCCCGATGCCATGCCCAATTGCAAATTTTCGAGCCCTCCAGCAATGATATCCTGTGCATTTCCTGTTAAGGAACTCAGCGGCGTATAGATAAAACTTTGAACCCCCATTGTGTGTAGGCCTTGTCCCTGAGCACTGCTCTCGACCGTCGTTAGTGAAGCTCTCTGTGCGGGAATAACTCTGAAAGTTTACGGTCCTACGTACAATAGCGCCCGGTGTTTTTCAGCTTCTCTAGGATTGCGGAGGACGTCGTAAGTCTCGTCGAGGACATCATCTTTCAGTTCTGATGCCATAGCTCGCTCTCAGTTAGCCAAACGACTGGTAAATCGAACTGACCAATGACAACAGAGGCCTGGATATGATCCTGGACATTCTCTCCGACGCCTTCCAGTGCTAAGTTGACCGGAATTCCAGCTTCTTGGAGAATAATCGGACGGCCTATGCCTGAAAGTTCGAGGATCTTGGGTGTCATGAGAGTCCTGTACAAGGCACAGTTTAAATTTGAACAATGGAATTGATGAAAAGAGCCACACGAAATTATCCGTTGACGTACCCAGCACACAATAATATCTCCTTCAAGGCTTTGACTGTAAGAATCTCACCACCAATACTATCCTTGTGAGAGAATTCTACTCCGGTAATCAAGAGTTCACCTTCGACCTCGGTAGATGCGAAACGATGAACAACGGCATTTGTTAACAGACTGAGATTAGACCTTTCTGAATTAGGTTTCCAGTACGCATTCCCGGCGAATGAGCGCTGTAAAGTCATCGGGTCGATTGTTGCTGGGCCGATCACAATGCCGTTTGGCTGAGGGAAGTTATCAATCGAGGCAAAGAAATCAAAAGTGAGATAGATTGATTGCGCATACATTACCGTCGAGCTATAGTGGCCGGTTCAGCGTTGCCGGTAGATGAGCAACAAAAATGAGATAAGAGCGTACAGGAGCTGTTGCGAACGAGAGACCCATTTCCTGAAAGGCCTTTTGAGATTGGATATCGAGATCAATTCTCAGAGGGGGATAAGAGATTTGGATGGGGCCTAGATGCTGCAGTTGAGCCTCTCGTACCTCTATCTGAGTACAAAAGCAGTTTACCGTTCCCTATAGGCCCTTTAGCCCATGATTCCTTGATGAAATTTGGTGTTTCTCTTCTCACGTGCTCGGCTTCCGAGAAGGTAGGCGGGGTGAACCTAGAGTTTGACTTGATTTAGCCGACAAGATACTTCAAGAGAAAGATACTCATACGTGATTGCTTTTTGGATGTACTTATTAACCCTCTCCCAGTTCCACCCTTCATTTCCTAATTGCTCCCAGGCTGCAGAATAGGCTTAACATTTAATACTCGTGTAGAAAGTTACAACGCCTGCCATACCATCTATGTCTTCACGAGCAGGCTTGTTCCATGCGAAAAAGTTAACCCCAGAACTACCTCCGATCATTCGTCCCCTGTGGAACAATAAAGAATCTATGCGGAGAAGGAGTGACTTTTGTACCTTGGCCATGAGAATACTGTGCTATTCGCATTCACTTGAGGGATCTTTGACTTGTGTCAATTGAAGTTCTTTAGGTAGACTGTGCTTCTTACTGTTGTTGCACACCAATCGTATTCCTTTTGGCCAAAGGTCTGTCCAAAATGGCCTATTGTGGCTTCATGAAGCAGGGACATGACATACACTGTCAGATGGACTCTTGGAAGTCTACGTGCGCCATGTACTCACTGATCCGAGGGTCATTTAGAGTCTCCACTCCCGCTTCAAGTACAAGAACAGAAATGGCCATATCTTCTGTTAAACGGGCAGCCAAGGCCAATCCCGCCGTCTGTGACGCCGTGATTATTGTGAAATATGAGTTCCTAAGGTGTGGAACTGGCTTACACCACCACCTAGAGGAAGATAAATTGGAGAGTCGGTACGTATGGAACTCAAAGGACGACAGAGGCTTACCGACGATGACGTAGTCGTACGAGCGGCTTGCGAATTCCTTGAGTTCAATAAGAGGCATGGTGTATCAGTTCTTTCAAAGGCCTGTAGGTCAATGACCAGGGAGTATTATCGAAAACGAGCGATAGAAATACGATGATTCATATAGAGCTAACGCCAGCGGGAGGCACTACATCGGTCAATATCCGTGTACACCGCTCTCAACCGGATCCAATCTTGAACTGGAAGCCATTCCGTAGGATTTAGAATCCTAGATTATCCCTCAAACCTTGTTTGAATTTTGGACTCCGACGGTTTATATCAAGTTTACCAAACCATAGCCATTTCATTCCAATAGTGCATCTATAAATATACCACTCCATGGAAGAGTGGGATGACGATGATAGGGACTTTCGGGACTTCATAAGATTGAGCAAGGGTATATGCACCGGTAGCAGACACTCTCAGGAGAGGAGGAAGAGACGGCGCAGGAAACGGCAACTTCCTTACTAACTCTTTTTACCACAGAACGTCGGGGACTACAAGCAGAGCATCGAGTTCAGTGCCAACACTGTCTTATGCATTCGGGTCTTCTTCCAGAATTCTCGTATCTATACCCACAGCTAATGCTTTAGGAGAAACAACATGACTGAGAATTACTACAACAATGGGATTTTTGGGAGGCGGAAAGGCTGGCTTATGAAGGATGATGAAGAACTACAATTTGTGATAGCCCTTCAACCAGGTTGGGCCATCGGGGTGACGGAATCTCGCTCGCAATCACTTCGAGAGGGATATTTTGGTTTATAACGAGCGTTTATATCTAGAAGAGGGGGGGTACCCCCTCTTCCAGATTAAAGTCTACAACACAGACCATTTCAAGATCCGCTAGACCCTGAGCTCGATATGGTCTGCGGCTTGATCGGCAGCAGTGAACCTTTCCTTTTAGGATATTCTGAAACGTCCATTTATTTGAATAAACGCTACGGAATGGCTTCCACTGTGCGCGCATGTCGTTGCTACTACTTGGTATACAGGCACGACCCTGTGTGGATATGATCGGGGGTAGTGCATCGAGGAAAAGAAGCCTGTGCGTCCTGATCCAATAGTGTCTTAATCAAGCTGTCAGCACATGATGTGCTTGGTTTCAACTTGTAGACCTACGTCACGACCCTCAATCACAATCTGATGTGACAGCCTGGTTTCATGTGCCAAACTGAGTTATGTTTTGCGGGAAACACGAGTCTAGCGGCTGAAGATTGCCGAATACTACAGCCACTTTCGAGTGGAAGTGAACACAGATGACGACACAAGATGTCTGTATATTAGAAATGTAGTTATGAGACACCAGCTTGATCACAGGCGCGCCTGTCGTCATTGGGAATATGCAGAAACCAGGTGGATAATTGGCGAGTAGTGCTATCATTTAGATCTCGGAGATCACTTAGAGCACTAGGCTTCTAAGTTTATGCTTTGGCGACACACCCAGGACGAGACTGGTAATATTCAAGAGAAGCCATGATTACATTTCTTTCATCCAAGATACCCACCCCCTCGGCAAACAATTTTATTCCGACCAGCCGATTGGGCGGATCTTCGCGCGGGTTTCTAGTGTAAATCAGATTTTGCAGTCAGGCGTATGCTATAGTGACAAGGGTCTGTATTGAAGTTAAGAAGGCGATGATGGATAATGCTCCAATAATAGCTTGTAACCTGCTGTGCGGCTGGTTAAGATGCCTTGAAGCCGTGTCGAAGGAGGAGGCTAAGAACGTCATTTACTGGGTGAATGCCACTCTCATATTTCTCATGAGTGACTTCGTTTCCGGGCCCGATACTCCAATGCATTTACCAAGTTTTAGGAGGCCAGAATATATTTCTCAGGGACCTTTCTCATCTGAGTCCTGTAGTAATATAAATTATCAGATGTACCCTGTCACCAGCTTCCATAAATTGGCTAATGTTATCCTATGTTGCGGGTGCGTATTCCACTGCACTCATCTCCCCCAAGTCCCATGTCGTAACAAATTGTAATCCAGCGGCATTGCCAAGTGCGATGTAGTGTTCTAAGGTCCTTTCTTGACTATTACAGAGGACCATCATCGCAGCGTCAGTGTAGTACTGGCGAATACGACCTGCACCGTAATTGGGTAACAATGGAGGTTCGGCTTGCTGGAGAGTGACATCATCATCTGGAACCCGAGCGGCATATTGGACAATGGTTTCCTCTGATTTTGTTCAGACTTCTGGTAAATCTTGAGTGGTATGCGAAAAACACTTACGAATCAGGACTCGACTGGTCGGAGACATTGATTTGCGAACGTTTGAGAGGACCAGAGTCGCAACATCATCGGGCATCAGATGACTGTAAAAAAGCATTAGGTTCGAGGCCACATCATATAAGAGAGCTTGCGACGAACATCACGTTCTTGATCTATATTTATCTCAGTAAAATAATTCAAGGTAACGGTAATATGACGCACAAGATAAATATCGCAATTAGCGACTGGAGACTCTTTGAACAAATCAATCGACCTAAATTTGATCTTATTACGAGCAATCGCTTGAGGACATTCCGTTGGCCAAGCCTCTGTTTGTGCCTGTTCAGTTCTTTCTGGAAGGTCTTGTAATATGAAGCTCAAATTGGGGTATTTCTTGTAAAGCTCCATGGAGGTATGTCCCCATCCTCCTGCGACATCATTGACAACAGCGCCCTTAGGGAGCTTGTCCCAAGGGTAACCTGGAGCAAGTAATTTGAGAAATAGGGTCCCTTTCAGAAATAATGAATCGTACGGACCCGTGACAATAGCATCCGCATCAATAACGGCACTCCATCCGGCCATACCTCTGCCGAACCGGGCGCCCTGTTCTGCTGCCTTCTGATTACCGTCCTTCTGTCAAGAGTTGATATTTGAGAAACATTATCCAGCAGTCAGACCTTGAGGCAGACTTTGTGATTAAGCTTGACTCACCCCTTCAAAGTAGTGCCACATTGGATGAGGCGTCTTGAAAGCACGATTGAAAGGTGACTTCTCTAGAGCATCTGAGTGACCCCATTCTGGATCAAGCAATGTGTCGGCGAGCTCGACAGCCGACTTGTTCGTAGGTTCATCGGAGCTAAAAGCACCAATGCGAATGAACATCCATTGCTTGACGACGCATAGTGAGACCCTTACACATGCATGCCCATGGCGCCGAGGGGCGTAGAGCTAAGGAAGTACATGCTTAGACGATTATTGGCGAAAACGTCCTTCGCAACTGATGAGATGGTCAGAAAGTACAGAAACTCAATGATGGGATGACCGACCTTCGCGGAAGACGTGTTGAGAACACAAAGTCCGTAAGACCCTCGCGAGCTTCCTCTTCTCTATCTTGCACTGTTCACTAATGTCCGAAACATGGAGCCCTTGAGGCTTATCCAATAATATTTCCGCGATCTTGGCTCGCAGGGCGACTCCGAGATAGGCAGAGTCGTAAATCTATTGTCGGAGGATGACAGTCAATGTCTTTTCCTGAGGGTCTAGAGACAGCGATAGATCAACTTACACATAGATGTTTCTATGATTCAGTGACAAATGTCAATCAGCATATATTCTCACATCAAGTCATTCCAAAGGCGTACGTTAAGCACCGTTTTATCAGGGCGCACGAGAGTTGCCGTCAGTTGTGCACAGGCGCCCTCTAGATTTTGAACTGCTTTCCTAACATCAAGGGGATAGACTTGTGCATCAAGTGGATGAGGTTCGGTGTCGTCAAGGGAGGGGACGTATGGTTTAGTAGGATTAGACTTGTAGTAGGACTCAATACTGGTAGCAGCGCTCGTGATGAGCGAAAGCAAGCTCGAGATATCAGCTGGTACGGGGCTCATGCTGTATGTGATATGTGGTTGGTTATTCGTCGTAGACTTTGGCATCGGCCGCGGTGTGGGGTTTTATGTCAGAAAAATCTAGGCAACCCCCAAGTAGGACAAGGTAATTTTGGAAGCGAACGCTCGGCTCATTCCGCAAAACTGAGTGCTGAATGTCGCATGAGAGTTAAATAAATAAGTGAAATGAATGATAGATAAGCGAGCCCATTGGCTGAATTTTTATCCACCTGGAGCAAGATTTCGGTTGTCTGGAAGGAAGACGTTGCTTGTACAGGCAAGTGAACTGATTAGATGAATAGAAAGGTAATGATGGATTCCCATGCGCATAAGACATCTTAGAATCTTCGAATGACAGTGTATCCAAGAGTTTAAACTGTCATCAATTGCTTCGCGTGGCCAGATCATTTCATCTTCTGGGCTTGATGTAAGCTCCGATAGACTGGTCACACCACTAAGACCTTCCTTTCCGGTCATTCAGAAATACTCAACCGGTTGCTTCTCGCTTCCCACTGCTCGCGCCAGGCTTCGACGAGGCCATGTGGCCTCCAGAAAATCTGTGAGCGCTCCATCTGCCTTGTGAGAGTGTGAGAGTCAGGGTAACTATGTCGGATGTTGCGTTGTCTTGGAGCACGAATGATGGCTTGATTAGGACATCGGACTCCGTCGAATAATATGTTCTTTATGGAAGAAATACTGTGCAAAAACCCTCTAAAGAAAAACTTACAGGTGTGGTCAAGAAATCAGCAACTTCCTGGTTGGTGAAATTTGAGCAGGTTTGATTTGAACAGGTTGAGGATTATCAGATTAGCAGGTTGAGATTTGCGATTTGTGCAGGTTTTTAATCAACAGGTTTATATGATGTGGAAAATGCAGGTTTGAATTGAAGCAGGTTTGATTTCTGCAGGTTTGGAAACTTGCAGGTTCAGTCTCTCAAATATGCAGGTTGGGTAAAATTTGGTTTTGTGCAATTAGTATGTTTATTGCGGATCA
>JANIEX010001093.1:0-13584 GCA_027627405.1 Leucocoprinus birnbaumii | reverse complement strand
CCTTTGCCTTGCCTTTGCCTTTAGTCCTACCCTCCTTCCTCTCCAATTCCTTCTGTCTTCTAGTCCTCTCCTTCTCTTCCTCTTTCTCCCTCTTCCTCCTCTCCTTCCTCTCCCTCCTCTCCTTCTCCTCCACGGCATCCTTATATGACCTCCCACTCCCCGGGATCCCACCACCAAAAATCTGCGCCGCCAATATCCCATGTATATCAACATCACCAGCTCCAACATGTTGATTCAATAGACGTTGCCCACGAAGTCGTTCTTCGCGATCATAGATTCTTTGTTTATTTGTTCGCGAATGTGAGGACGATGATGATTTTGGGCGCTTGGAGGACGAGGAAGATGATGGTCGATAGCCTAGGTAATCGTAATACGTTGACGAAGGAGCCCCTGTCGTCGTCGAGCTAGATAAAATCGACGCCGAATCGCCTAAACCTCTAATCGTCGAACTTCGAGCATCAGAAGATCTGAAACTTCGAGCGTCGGCAGTACTAGATCCCATCACACTCGAGCTCCCAAGATATCTGCTGCCACTACGAAGTTTGGCCGATTGACTCGCTTTCGCCTTTGAATATTTTGAGTAACGTGATCGTGGATCTCGAAGATATGGAGGTTCGCGACGGAGTGTGTTGTTATTTTCGGGACATTTCCAGAGAAGGTTATCCGAGCGGATGCCTCCCCATTCTGATGCTCGTTCTTTCATATCTTCCAGAGCGAGTGTGATGGGGTCGATTTCACCACCCTCCCTTTCCCTATCCCTGACATCATCACCCCTCAGGTAACTCGAACCTGAAGGTCGACTGTGACTCCCCGCATGACTAGACGAATTCGATGTTGTGGAAGCGCTTTTCCGAAACTGTAAACAAACGACTCGTAACCCAGACGCCTTTTGTTCATCAATTGTAACAGGTAGATACGTAGGATCGAATCTCGATCCGACGAGCGGTGTGAGTTCTCGAGCTTTCGTGTGTGCTTGTAAGTGTTGGTTACTCGGGAAATTGAAGTTGAAAGCTTTGTGTCGATCATTTCCACTGTTACCACCTATTCCTCCTCCTCCACCAATACCACTACTACCTCCGCCAACGCTGCTGCCTCCAACACCACCGCTTAGACTTGTATGATGTCCATGTCCATGTGCGCTACTGCTGCTATGATGATGTCCGTGGCCACTGCCAGAATGACCATGCCGTGAAGAACGATTATGATTATAGTAAATGGAATCCGAATCATCCGAGTCGGGGAAAGTGTAGTTATCGCGCGCTGTTGAGTGGGAAGAGTGTTTGGATTTGGATGCGGGATGAGTGGAGTGGTATTTGGAAGAATAACCTGTCGGCATTGGTGGACGTTGGATTGGAAGGTTTAGAGCGGGGATTATAATTTCTGGATTCACAGAGGGATGGTCTAGCGGTGGGTTGAAGCCTGTGTAGCTTAAATATCGGCTGAGATGGGATGTGTCGGTGATTGTGAGGAGAGATTTGAGAGGGAGTATGTGGGTTGCTTCCTCATCCTGTTACAAAGACACGTAAGTATTTAACCTAGCGAGAGTTAATAACAGCATACCTCGCGGTCCTTCAAAACGACCAATACGCCATTGTGAATTTTCACCCAACGCTCTCTCCACTCCACCCTAACAATCTTCTGATTTCTCAGCTCATTATCCCCCATCGCACCAATTGGTACACCAGAAGTCCCAGAGTGGCCATGGTACACGCTCACGCCCATAGTAAACCCACTGACCATCGCTCCACCGGCAGCATACGCTCCATACTTATACGGATCCGTGAGCGCGTTACTGCCTCCCCCTCCAGAACCGGCGGCATGAGTATGCACAGGTATAGGAATAGGATGGCCAGTAGTTGCGCTAGTAAACGCAATATCATCCCAATCTCCTCTCCACACAATGCGTAACGTTCGAACCCAACCCTCCCAATATGGTTGGATATATAGGTCAATTGACGAGGTAGACGCGTAAGTGTGAGTTCAACGGGCGTAGACGCGAGTTTCGTCCCATAATACTCCACTACACCGACGTTAGCGCCTGCACCAGAATTGAGGTTCATGGCTTTGAGGATTTGAGCCTGAATTGCCGCGCGTTTGGCAGCTGCACTACCTCCGCCAGCACCATCTTTATCCTTATCCTTCTCCTTCGATCCACGAGCTGCTTCTGCTTCGAACCGTTTCTTCAGCTTCTTCCTCAACCTTTCCCGCTCCCGATGTCGTTCTGGGTTCCACAAATGGCAGACTTGGTATTCGTATAACGTATGTGCAGAAGGGAAGCTAAAGCCATGTAGCTCGAGCAACTCGAATTCTGCGATATCGTACCATGAAAGCTGTTCATCGTCGCCGAGAATTTGACCAGTAGAGTATCGTGCGATTGTCCAATGATGTGGATTCACACCGCCTGGAAACCGGTCTGCATCGGGCGGGGCGTAACCTGACGTCGTTGGTGAATCAAGGGCGGTAGTATGACCAGTGAGGGATTCTGAGTCGCTGTGTGCGGGGCCAATACGACCACCTGGAATTCCGGCACTGCTGCTTGGCCGAAGTTGAGGTCCAGTCTCGATTCGAATTTCGTCCATCCTCCCTTTACCCTTCCCCTTCCCAACCGAAGAAAAGCCACTCTCGCTACCACTCAATAAATCCTCGTCCGTGTCACTCAGGAGCTCACGCGTGTGCGCTCCTGCACCTGCTGCACCTCCATCAGCACTAGCGCCAGCCGCGCCAGACCCATAGAAACCGCTCTTTTGAGGGGCAGCAAAGATGATAGGACTAGCAGGTCGGTTCCTTGGATCTGGGGCGAAAGTGATGGGTGACGGTGGTCGTTCAAGGTGAGAACCGCTCTGTGCAGGTACTGTAAACGTTCTAGCAGGTATACTGATTCCAAATAGTCGATGAACGAGCCATAATTTCAATTGCCGAACTGTCCATTGAGGTTGTACGCGAGTAGTTAACCATTGATCGTGTTGTACTGAACCCCAAAGAGAACATCTACTGAGTTTGGTGGCAAAGAAAACGTGATAAGGGTGCTTACTGAAACGACAGGTGATAGTTAGCTTCTGAGAGTCTGTTGTATTGTCGAGCATAGGGTGTGCCTTAGGAAGGGATATGCTCGTATTGAGCGGACGACGACCGTGGTAGTAGTGTGGGCGTGGGCGTTAAGAGCCACGCCCATCGATGTTCCCAGAATATCATGAGTGTTCACACTCTGATAAGATAACTCCTTATCTAGCCGCGCATATCAATAGGGTGTGATCACAATACATACATATAGATTCTCGCTCCAGGTCCGCCAAGTTGCCATGGGTCGGACTGGAGTTAGATGGGAGGATATTTGGATACGTACTACTAGATATGATGTTTTACCTGTCAACATTTCAGATGTGCTCCCGTTTTCGCCCAAGATATGACTCTTTCAGAACTTGAAATTGCTCTTAAGAACTTGAAACGCTTTGACAGTCGGGTAGACCATATGTACGTCACGAAAACCTTCCTCCAGGGACTTTTTCATCTCCTACAGGAGCTATAATAATTACTGATGTACAGGAATTTTGTGGAGAGCCTGATGTAATGATGGTTTAGCACTGCAAATTGGCCACAGGTCATAGCCTCTTATACAGGTGGCAGTACAATTGAGAAGGCAGTAGGTCTTCGCGAACTTACCTTTCCGTCCTTTACTCCGTCGCATATTGCGCTATTAGCTCATCGATCACTAGCATGGTCTCTTCCCGAGCCTTCTGAAACCCTGAAGGTTTTGAGCTACTTCTCATCTCCAATCATTGCTAAACACAACTATTGGCACAATGTACAAAGGTGCGCACGACTTCATTGACTTGGGCCATATGTATCGATATCTCTCAATGTGAAAGCTCGGGTAAGTACACCTATTAATGAGAGGCCTCTCGGTCAGCGGTTTTTCCAACAAATGTACTTGTATGACTGCCTTAGCTGCCGTAGACTTCAACGTGACAAGCAATCATCCAATTAACAGTTTGGAAATGGACCAGTATTTTGGCTAGTATTGCTAGTCAAACTCAAAAATGTCGGATCATCAACAACCATAAACGATTCTGCAGGTTATAATTTAGAATAGATCTTGGACATTGGCAATGCCGCAGAATGCTTTTTCATGTTGTCAATTTAACAATATTTCAATAGTAACAGGATACAATCAAATCCGGCTAGGCATCAGAGCTAGTAGGTTTTCTAGCAGCTTCTAGTATAAGCATGCTTAGACGGAGCTCCCAAGTATGAAGAAACTCCGCCATGTCGGAATTCAGAGTTCTTTCAGGAAACATGTGGTCGGCCGCTGGTTCAACTTGCGATCTGCTGCCACTGTGGTCTTGGTGGCGATCATGATATTTCTACCATTTGCTCAAGTCCACAGCAGTGAAACCACATATATGGAAGCCTTAGAAAAACACGCACTGTAATCTCAGTTCGACAGGCTCATAAGCTTGAAAAAAGCGCTTGATCCTAATTCTAAGTTTCCTTTAGCCCCTTCTTCTCCTTTGCACTACCCTGCCCCTCCCGGCTCTGGAATATGGAGCTATCGCACTGCAAGCCTTCCGAACTCCTCATCTCACGATCGGATATCTGGAGTCCTTCTTGTTACGTGACCAATTGCCACCATCAACTTCAGTGGCGCACACGATGTTACATTTAGCTTACATTTAGCAATGCTACCTTTATCATGATGAATTATTCCTCCGGAACTTACTCCGGTAGGTAAATACAAAATATGTTCTGAATGCTGTTAAAGCGCGTGATCAAACATTCGCCAGGTCGCGACATTCTCCATAAGTCTATACCGGAAGCATTTCACCCCTGGCTCGCGTGACTCTTCCCCTAATAAACGGTGTCTCCCTGGCACTCGAAAGAAATACATTCACTGAACCATGGACTGGGCATCTCACCACTTTTGCGCCGACTGGGGAAATATCCTGTGGCCGGGGAATGCCAACATATCTCAAGCGTTACATGGGGTGATAGATACATTGCGACTCATGAGAAATATGCTAAAGAAATCCTGGCAGTACATCCTTGAAGATGTCAGCTATCTCCAAATCTTCTTCAATTGACAAACGTTCCATTCCTTGCGCGACTACATCGGACAATGCATCTTCAGAGTCATCCTGAACCCTCCCTTCCCTCACCTCATAAATTCGATTTGAGAGCTCAAAGGAGCCAGAGTCGCCATTCCGATATTTGCGCGGATCAAGGTTCGGAAGTAACCATAGCAAGTGTCGGGCAAGATGAGTCATATCTGCGGTGTCTTGAACACCCTTGGCGTCGCAAGTGACGTATCTCAAGGGCGAGTTAAGGTTACGTGTCCCGAGGTCTTTCGACAGCAGGTGAAATTCTGTTGGAGAAAGAAGTGACTTGAAATCTAGCTTCATGTGAAGCTCGCAAAGACTTGGGTGCATTGACAAGAGGCTTAAGACGTTGAACGCATCGAAATTCTTCTTGATTTTGAGAGACACATTAATTCCGAGTTTCCGTAGGCCAGGCCAGGACTTTGCTATCTCATAGAGATCTTGAGGGCTGAACGTGCAAGAAGATGGTGGGGTACCTCGAAATAAGAGATGAAACTCCTCAAGCGAAAGCGAATATAAAGGCACAAGATCCTCGAACGGATGTGACCTCGAATTCTGGTGGTGGAGTTCCAGGGTAACATGGCTGAGTGAGGGACAGCGCAAAGAAACCTCCTCAAAGCACCTACGGAAGGATACTCCTTTCACCTTCGCGATTCGCAGAGTAATTGAGTTGAGAGAAGGAAAATCAGATAAAGAGAAGAATGTGGTGAATTGACATGCGGTTGTATGTAAATCGAGAGAGCGCAGCCTCCCATAGCTGACGTGATCGATACTGGGAGCCGTCCGGAAAGGTAACATTTGAGTCGATAAAGATTCAAGAGCTGGGAAAGCCTCGAGAAATTCGGGGAGGCTGATAGTAATGGTAGGGTCATCTTCTCCAAAACTGACCCAGGTTCTAATTCGCTTTAGCTTTTTCAAAGACATCATCGCTGGATGTACTTCTTGCCCAACCATACCCGACTGGAAACTGATCTCTTCGAGGTCGCATCCCTTGTTCTCTATGAGGTTGTAGATGGTCGCGGCGGCATGACTCGAGATACCCCCTTTAAACCACAGCTGGAGCACCTTTGTGGATGGTGAGAGAATGTAGGGTAGAGCATCGGAGACCATATAAGAGCGGTTGCTCGCAAATCTCAAGCGNACGAGATTCGGCAAAAGTGGTCCTGTCTGACATAAAACGAGATTCAGGAGTGGCCATAGCGTTGAGCTTCGGGCGCTGACGCCACTAGGAAAGGATAGATTTTTTATATGAGCAAGGTATTCCTTGGCACGAGCTTCTACNGCATCTGTCAACGAGTTTTCCAACGACTATAATGGAGGTTAGTCCAGCTTATAGTGAACAATTCAATGGCTAGAGACGTACCCATATAAATTCTATGTCTTCGTCGTCGGACTGGCGTTCACACTCGATGTACAGTAAATCCGTTGGGCAGGTAGCATTGATGACGCGGACTATGTGCTCAAGATTGTTGATTCTGTTCCATAGCATTGGTATTGCGAGCCCCGCGAGCATGCGAGAGGACATGGCGAGGGAGTACGAAAGCTGACCTTGTGGTCTTGAGCATAATCGTGCTCAGACTCGAGATACGATACGACGCATTCCCAGATATCATAATTCAAGGACATAATCACTCAAATCGGTAGCAAGATGGGTGGAGACGCGAAGGGCTTGGTGTGGCTCCAGCGGAAGGTGAATAAAAGATCAGGAGATCAGGGAGTGATCGATTAATGTCGATGATCGGCAATCAGCCATTAGTAAGCAGAGTTCGGGCTCCGACAGGCTCGGACCTCATAGCATCGACGGAGTTCGAAGGTGGATTTGAACCTCAGTTCTAGAATGATTAAATTAGGCTCGATAATTAATCACGTCTCCAGAGTATTTTAGTGTGCAGACCTAAGTTCTTTTTCATCGAGAGTACTATCTAGCTATCCACACTATATGATTCCACCTGAATCACGGTTCTCTCACAGAGAGACAATCGTTCCTGGAAAGAAAGCATTGCCTCCTTCATTTTCCTCATACCAAGGCTTATCATGTGCCAAAAGCACTCTAACCCTTGGGAGCTTCATCAGCTCTTGTACACGTCTAATCATCGCTTCAGCTAGCTCCTGATCCTGGTGCGCAGTATTGTGCAAATGGCCAGGATGTCCGCACGCGATAGCTGATTTACCTGTGATTAAATTCCAGGAGTGAGCCGTATCCCCGGCAAGGTAAATCCAACCACCATCAGCACTCGTACGAGCAAGGAGGTTGACATGGCCTGAAAGGTGACCGGGAGCGTCAATAATATAAACGCTTCCATCACCGTAGAAGTCGTATGCGCGGGGAAATGGACCGATTGGTTGCCAATCAACATCATTCCTGAGATACCTAGTTCTCTCGGGAGGTAAAAAGTTCTCAACGAAAAATGCTTCGGAGTTTGTGGGCCAAAATCCACCAATGAATAAATCAGGGGTGTCTCCACCGACGACAAGCTCGCTTTGAGTGAATGGAGCTGTGTTTCCACTGTGGTCGAAGTGCGAGTGCGATAGACAGACAGTGTCGATATCGAGAGGGGACAGATTTCCCTTCTTCAGAGAGTCAACGACGTCTTCAGGAACATCAACTCTGTAGACTGTTTTAATCCAGTTGACGATCTTAGGAGGAGAGTTCTCCCAATCCTTGCGTATCCCGAGGTCGAACACCAGTTTCTTCCCATTACTAGAGTGTTGGAGGAGAAACGAGAGGGAAGGGCACCGTTCGGGAGTGGTTGATGTAGCATTGTCAATGAACATGGCTGGATTCAGGTAGATATGACCTGCCTCCAATGCGGAGACGGTGCAGAATGGCTGGTTCTCCGATGGTGTAGGAAGCGCCATCTGCGGCATATTAGGAAGGGTATCGGTGATCAGGGTAGTCAAACAGTAAGCGGCTCCGAACTTACAATATAGCTCAATTGCTAGTGGAAAGTGTAGCAGAAGTTGAGCACCAGCACTAAGGTTTTTTATGCTAAATGCCAAGCATTATAAGCTGTCTGAGTTGATGAGCCTAGTCATAGGTTGATCACGAAAACAGATGTTTACCTGGAGGAAGAAGCCTTGTGCAGGGGCTCCTGAGAGAAACGGGATGAACGATATGCCGAGTCCACTAGACATAAACTGAACCACGAGAGAAACACTCACAAGGGCGGAAACCTTCCCACAATCCTATGCTTAGAAGGTAGTTAATAGGGGCTAAAGAGGTCATCTGAGCGAACAGATAGAATAAAGTATCCGTGTGGCTCCAAGGATCACTGTAAGTACATTTAACATATTATTGGGCCGAGAAGCCTGAAATCGTCAAATGTATAATTCATTCCTCCTCAAAATACAGTTCGTACTCGTAACCTTCACAATCTAACCAACGTTTAAGGATATTGCACTCCTTCGCATGATGCACAAGGTACTGCTCATGCGTCAGTATCCCTTCGAGCGTGGCATGATCAAGAAACTGTATCGTCAACGGTCCAAGTGCACAGTTGACGATTTGATTCAGTTTCTGCAACAGAAACCTGGCCAGCGTTCTATGCGGTTTTTTCGAGCATACGCGAATCCCGAACTCCCGCACTGTTGCTGGGAACACATATCCAGACCACATCGCTGGCCATTCTGGAAGCACAAACTCCACCCTGCGCAAGCACGGCATAAACTCATGGATGATAGGGTGAATAAGCTGGAGACTGATATTGAGATCAATGCCAGGTCCCCCAAAGAAGTGGACAAAGTTGAGTTGGAGGACGGTTAGGGAGGTCAGAGGCGACTGTATGAAGTCATCTCGCCATCCTGGGTTTACGATGTACATCGTATGGAGGTTGATACTGAGCCTTCGAAGGGACGGGAAGGTGCTGTCACTTATTGGCACGGGGGTGCAGAATCCTGTCGTCCATGTGAGGAGGTTGTGAGAAAAGTCGGGTGTGNGGTTTGACCAAAACGTTGCGGAAGGATTGATACCGACAATGTGTGGATGTGAACGAACGAATTGTTCCCAGANCTTCTCATCGAGCGTATCCGGCTCGTGCAGCCAATTTAGAAAACGCAATCTCGATCCCCAAGAATGAGAGATTGCAGGGGAAAGCCAATAGAAATTGCCTTCGTTAACAGCATCNTAGGATAACCGGCCAGTAAAACCCAGGTTTTGACCGACTGTGAGGACCTCAAGATTAATCAGATTGCGTAAAAGCCGGAGAAGGAGGCANCCAAGATCCTGTACATCGCTCTCCCTTTCGTATCCCGTCAATTGGAAATCGATNTCCAAGCGTCGAGTTCCCCATCCCACCATAGGATGGGGCTCGCGTTTCCCGNCTCTAGCCGTGCTTAACTGCTCAACTGCGACTATGAGAGCCGGGAGATCCTTGATCCTCGACAAGAGGATCCATTCGTACAGGAATAGATATGCGAGGCGGTGCCATTGCTTGCAAACTCGTATCAGGTACGTCTTCGTCACCTAAGCTCGGCGTCAATCTTGATTATTCGTATAGTTGATTCCCCGACGTCATACTCGGGCATTGATTGGTACGCACTAGGGATTGGCGGTACTCCTTCTCCAACGCGGNCACTNCTGAGCTTTGTAACCGCTTCACGACCAGGTCTGTAGGTGCAATCCCGTATGGAACCCAGGTGGCGTGTCGCATAGCCTCTAGAATGATTTCATCCGGGAGCGCTCTGATATGGAACCTGGGNCTGTGATAGTAGAATTCTTTTGCAGACATTACAGAACTGTGNAGNTACTGNTGGNTATCAGCNTCGAGATGTAGGGNATACAGTTTTTTGCAATGACCAACCTCCACCGTAGTCTGACTATAAAAGCTAGCCGCTGCTGCGAGAATTCGTCAAGAAAGGGCTCGAAATCCTAGCGTCTCCATAAACTGGTAACGACAACGCCATCTGAGGCTTGCTGCTGCCTATCGAGCTGTTGATGTCGCTGATGTAATACGAATTCCCACATGCTTCTCAGGGTTGGCTCTAATTTAGTAAACCACCCGGTGCGAGAGTCCATCGGCTCCGGAACCCCACCAGTTCCTCCATTATTTCTCACCTACTGTATCACCAGCGCAAGTAATGTTCTCCCATGTTATAAAGGTGGAGGAGCCGGTCTCTGATAGCTCAGCTTCAGCCCAGGCCAAAGTTTCGCATACTTCAAGTTGAGTTATCCAAACAACTTTATCGTGTCCCCGGAAGCACGACGAAGCTTCGCAGATGCTCACGCTTCAGTACCCCCCACTGAACCCCTCCTTGAGATTCCGCGACTCGCACCCCGGGTGCCTTACGATATCGGCCCTACAGACACGGTCGTAGAGGAGCTTCAGAACTCAGATGTAGCTCGTCAAAGGAAGGAGTACCGAAAGCCTCTGGTATGCTGGCACTTGCTTTGGCAAATCGTGACATCATAACTCAATTCAAGCAGCGGCCACGGTAATACCTTGTTCGGGTATGCAAGAAATGGTACTAGCTATCTCAGCCATAACTATTTGAATGGCTCCCTGTGACAGACCTTGACCATTGCGGTGCATTTGACTGATACTTACTCTAGTTTTCGGAAATACGGGAGATAGCTCCCGCCAGAAGATGCAGTTGTATATCTGGCCCAAGTTGCTTGTGCAACTAGGTATCTCGGGCTGTCAACAATATCCTCCATGGCACATATAGATCGTGTAGAGTGATAGCGAGCGTAGAGTCCCCATGAGCGTCTTTGACAGATATGCAGTCTGTAGAGCTATCATCCTGTCGCGGTGGCAACCGTGACACAATCATTGAACACAGTGATATCTAAGAAGTCTGACAGGCCACTTGAACACAGAATCTAAGGTGACATATTACAAAGTCAACCAGTTCATTGGTGTAGAGACCCACAGGCGCACCAGCCGTCACTCCACTATTGACAACCATATTCATATCATATAATATCGGAGACTGAGTATCACTCACGTCTTGGTTATTCCGAAACCATACGGCTCCGTCATCAAAGAAGTACATCTGAGCTACCGCCTCATTCGCTCCATGTCCAAAAATCCAGGCTTTCTTGCCACTGGTACATCCGGGGACTGGACAGTCAGTCAATCTGATGATTGTGTCACGGAATTCGTCCGGCAGCTGTAAATTTTACTCGTTAGTAATCACGAGTCGGAGCAAGTTGGAGAACTCATAACTTACATTGTCCTTGATACTCTTGACTTTGATTGACCATCCCTTTGTGGAAGTTCGGTTTGGCAAGAGTCTGAGCATCTTCTTGAATGGAAGATTTTGAAGGGATGCTGCGGTAGCGTGATCGATTGGGTGGCACGGCTTGGCGCACATTTCCCAGAAGGATCTGACAACCCAAAGATGGTATCGTGCATCGTCCTTGGTAAAGACATTGGTGGAAGAGGAACCAGAGAAAGAGCTATCTATAGTTATGTCAGTTGATCCCTAGGATCAAGCACATAATACAATATACAGAGAACAGCTTACCTGAAACATGAGAACACAATTCATAGAGAGTATCCAAGAGCTCACTCCTATACTGATTCAAGAAAGGTCCATTGATGGAGAAATATCGAGAACGTTGAGGATTGCTGATAAAATCTCGGAAAGAAGCGTGGTAATATCTAGCGGACTTGATTTCGATATTAGGCCTGTCTTCGAGCTCAAGAACCGACGCGATGTAGGTGCAAGAGCGGTGAAATTGCGACGCGGAAAGGCCTAGCAGACGAGCAATGTACGGAGTTGGCATCAGATCGAGGAGAATTATTCTTTGAAGTATTGGTAGAATATTCGACGGCACTTGTTGCATTATAAGCAGATAGAAGAGGTCAATCTCTGCAAAGGGATTCTGGGGTTCCACTGTGTTGGTGGTGGTGGGGACACCTTCCAGAAACTCAATGACAATTCTCAATTGGTCCTCTGGACCAAAAGAGTTCTCGTGGCGAATGAACCTCACGATGGTGACGGCGTAGATGAAAAGGCCCGCAGCATGCTCAACGAGCAATCCCAGTGCTTCCTTGGGCGGCCAAGAGTCGGAGAGGTAGTTTTGATTTCGAATGTCCTTGAATTGGTCCGCTAGATAAGCGAGGATGTCACGATCCGTCTCGCGGGTTACTGGTATGTCATATGTGCAGAAGGTATGAGTCCCCGTAGAACCCTGGACAGTCCGATTGATGTGTTCCTCTGTGCGGCTGGTGATGACCCAGCGAAATGGTGTCGTTCTTTGTGTAGAAGAGTGAGAGATAATGTTGAGGAGGGCGCACTGTTGCTCAGTTCCGCGACATTCGTCGAGTCCGTCGATTATTATCACATCCTTTTTAATCTCGTGGCCTGCGGACAAAAGTTCCTGAACGGGAAGGACGAGGAGCTCCTCAAACTGTGTCGCCAGGGACTTTGTTACGAGGGCTGGATCTTTTCCAATGCGAGTGACGATAATCTGGCTGAATTCTTCGCACTGGGTGGCGATCTGATAAGCGAGGGACGTGAAAACACGTTGCGCATCATCTCGATCGGGGCTGGAGCGAGAAAAGAACAGTGCAGCGGCTAGCCTATTCTCGCACTGCAGCTTCTCGGTACAGCTTTGTGCCACGGCAGTCTTGCCAACACCGAAAGGACCGCGCACCCATTGTACACAGCCAGCATGGTTTTTTCGGGTGGCCCACTGAATGATAAAGTCAATGTGTTTTTCCCGAGTGCCAGCGAGACATCTAGGAGGTGAATCACGGGCGCCGGAATTGTGGAACGCATCGGGCATCGATTTATTGAGGAGTAACTCGAGACCTGTTGATCACTGATTAAAATCGTCGCCAATAGTGGAAACATCAACTTTGGGTACACCAACCAGAGCTTTCATTAGAGCTTTTGATGAATACAGGACTTTTAATGATGAAGTTTTTGGCGCCTTGAAACATGCCGACGTCTGAGAGTCGGGTAAACTATGGAGGATTGATGATTGTCCGAGGTATGAAGAAGGTAGCGCAATATGAGAGAGAGGTTATAACTGATTTGGCTGATCAGCGGCTCATAACTGAGGGAAGAGAAACGGCTGTGACGATGAAAGGAAAGGATGGAGATGATGCAGGGACTTGTTTCTTTTAAACATTCTCAGTCGCATACAAGTATACAGTGATGGTAACGATGAACGTGCTGATCGAAAGATTGCACTGCCTAATCATGAGCATCAGGCTCGCAGCGCATCTGCTTTAGTAGTACATATGAAGGGATGATAAGTGACCACTACTTTTGACTCCGGCGATTGATGGAGGTCTCCATCGATCATAGCTCAAATGAGCCTTGGAAATTCAATGGAGCAAAGCTATGGGAAAAATGGGGCTCATAAGAAATCATCAGAATCGAACGGGGACTGTGGATAGCTGGCTAAATCCCAGCAAGACTATAGTCATTTGGAGGCTAGGATTAATCCTGGCTAAGCCAGGATTCAGCCAGGCTGATATCCAGGCTGAACACGGATAGCCAGGCTGATATCCAGGCTGAACACGGATAGCCAGGCTGA
>JANIEX010001092.1:0-13604 GCA_027627405.1 Leucocoprinus birnbaumii | reverse complement strand
AAATGCTCACTTATCTCAATTTCTGCGGACAGTGAATCCTACCCCACCTCTCTAACTATCTCACTCTAGACGTCATTATCTTAACGAAAGACAAATACAATATATACTAAGGACGTTGTTAGTACAATATAAGAAGATAAATGAGATAAGAAACTCACTTCAGCTTCTTGACGGAGAGCTGAAGGTAGTACATGATATCTACAGTGTCTATATAACACTAGAATACAGAACAATACAATAAAGTCTCAGATGCACTCATGGAACAATAAGAAGTCGGATGAAATACACGGCGGTCGTATTATACAGCAATGGAGACATAAAACAAACGAGAGAAATACCAAGTTATGGAGATTCAGGCTTGGGCACTGGTTTGCCGATCCCAACACTTAAAATCATCGTCCTCGCTCTAAACGCACAATGGGCCCTCAGTTTACTCCACAGCAATAATTTCCAATCCTTGAGAAGACGCTGTCCACTGTGTAGCAGCTAGCTCAGAGACGGAGACTTGACGGATTTCATATTTGGTACTATTTACCGAGCTATCCAGCCAATCACAGGTGTGAGAACATTTTTACTTTTCGGCGCTATCCGGATAGCGCTATCTGTCACCTGCACGATTGGCCAGCCGTGATTTCGGGCCCTTTTCCCAGAGTGCATGATGTTGATAGAAAGGCTGGGCCATGTCTGAGTGAAGCAACTTAGCCGTGTTATCTCTCGAAGTGTACGGAATCAGACCAAAGGTATCCGACCCAGCGCAGAACATGGCCAGCAGCTGCACCTTTGACATCCTCGACTTCTTCTGATGTTTCAGTATCCTCTCGGTGGAGACGCTCTAGCTGGTACGAGAGGAAGGACGGCTTTGCTGTTCCGGCTGCCTACTAGCAGCATTAGAACATTAAGAGTAGAGTCGATAGGATGCCCATACCATGGCTTTCTTGACCTCGGAGAACAGGTATTCATGTAATTTTCGGATGTGCTTATTGAACTCTCTAGCTTTTCTAGCAAAATGTGCACCAGGGAACCAGAAAGGGAAATATCAAACAATTCAGTGTTAAACAAGTAATTCATTGGAGAATGACGGGACGCTTACGAATAGGAAAGAGATCGACTGGTGTTGTACCCGCCGGACCAATGCAAGCGAGCCTGTAGCGAGCGTCGTCAATGATCTTGGGGTATGGATCGTCATCAGAATTTATTTGGTGTCCATAAGCCTTCCGTGACAATCGAAGCAGCGAAGCAGATTGCCGCAGAAGATTAGCGTCAGAGTCTTCTTTTAGAAGTTTAGAAAAAATTAAGTGTCAGTGCACTTACTTGCGTGTCATGTCGTTATGCTTGCCTGGATAATCAAGTACGTGCAAGGCTAGTCGTCGAGCTTCACAGAGCTGCACAGGCCAATACTGGGCTACTTTTTGCTTTGTAAAGACCTGTTGAATGAGGCGTCTGTGCTTCTGGAACGGTTTTCCGTAGCCCATAAATGTTAATGTAGGTTTCCAGCCCATACTGTCAAAAAGTAAATGAATTCTTCTCGAAGGTTATTGAGTAAGATGGTCCTTACAGCTCAAGTATGACCTGACATTGTAATTCAAACTGCGTTTTTCCATAAGGTCGACTGCAGGTTCAGCGGTATTTAAAATGATCTGGTCACGATTTAAATCTCTGAGGTGGATGACATCCCCTATGCGGCGGTTCAGTAGCGTAAACCTAGACGTTGATGAGATTGAACCTATGTACCATATATTCTTACCCACTCAGCGAACCGATCTTCGGGAGCCTCAGGAGGTATAAGTCGTAGACGACCAATGATGGAATCCGCCGGAGGTCCTGGAGGAAGAGGGAGACTGGACGACTTCCTGTACTTCAGCCAAAAGCCTACAGTGAGTCCCAGAAGAGCGAATATCAGAAGCTTGGTCGTCATCAGCGTCAATAGAAGAACTGGACTCTGGCTTATATATAAGAGTAGCGCTTAATGCACTCCACCGGGATTCGACTAGAAGTCAGCTTATGGCGTATGCCGGAACCGTGCCGGACAATGAAGCGAGGTGTGGTACAGAAATGAGAGACGTGAGTGCATGAAATGTCCTCTCCTTTTCTCGGCTCATGGTCGTTGATTTACAATATCTGTTAACTTACCTTTGTTCACGTGGGGCAGATTCGGATCGTCTTCTG
The DNA here is from genome assembly GCA_027627405.1 of Leucocoprinus birnbaumii. Classification (NCBI taxonomy): domain Eukaryota; kingdom Fungi; phylum Basidiomycota; class Agaricomycetes; order Agaricales; family Agaricaceae; genus Leucocoprinus; species Leucocoprinus birnbaumii. Next base: position 11,438 of record JANIEX010001092.1, on the reverse strand, counting down.
TAGCTGTGCGATCGTGATCCTGACATGCAAATGGCCACTTGCACAAAGCCATCGCTCACTATCTGACTATGGAGAAATGTAACTTTGCCGACGCAGCGCACGAAATTACAGGAGCGAATATGGCCAGGACGTCTAGTAATCAGCACCCTTCTCACGCTGTAGCCTGCCTAAAGCCGGTTGAGACGACATGCGAGGAAGCGAAAGTTCTCGATCAGCTCCCATAGATCCACTGCGCCCAAGATTTATAGCTAGAGCAACATAGATCATTCGTTCCAGCTAATTCTAATTTCTGGCACTGCCGAGGTAACGGTGGTCAGGTTTCATAAAAAGAGAATGTGATATTCGCTTACTAGGCTCTGGATTCCGCATAGGCTCTAGGACCTCTTTGCATTCCCCGGCCATAAATTATCGGCTTACAAATCTCTCTCAGTACCACAGGCTGCACAGATGTATAACGCTTTCAACTTACCTCGACCGCCGCTGGGCGTCGCACGATTTCTTTCTCTACGACGGTTGTTCCACCTGTTTCGTTGTAGTCTCGAGCGATCGACAGCGAAGGAAGCTTGCGAGTCCACTTCTGATGGTTCAACGGCATCCACAACAATAGAAGGTATGTCTATGGTTTTGTCACTGTTAGAAAGTCAGTGCTTTCAATATGCCTAACATACCATAAACGGCTGGTTGATGCCTTTCCCACAAGTGTGCAAGAAACCGTCGTCGTTGAGAAACCATTTTGAATAAAGAGCGAACTCGGTCCAACAGCACGAGATCTGTAACGACCCGGTTGACTTCTGCTCGTACAGCCATGTCTTTAGGCCTGAAATATTGAAAATAATGAGTGGACTCTCGATGGACATGGAACAAAGCACTCACACTAGAGCCTCATTGTCTTCAATGAGCCTATGGTGTGCAAGCAACAAAAGCATTTCTGTGAAAGAAATACCAACGCCTGGTCGACTAGAAAGTATTGCCTCGTGGTACAATCTGCTGTACAGGGCTTTTCTCCTCTTGATAACTGATCGATCGATACTGTCTATTACCCTTTCCACTGCCCTGATATTGATATCAGAATTGAGATAGGAGCCAAATTGTGCCGCATTCTCAGACGGTAAACCAGCGAGTTTTAAGCTATTCACACTATACTCGGAAGGATAAATCTTTACTTCAAAGACGCCCCGTAATCGCTGTAAGTTCCTGAGTCACACCAATTATACTTGGTGAAGGGACATACACTCACAGACAAGAAATATACCAATCTATGACGCTCAAGGTAACCTTGGGGGTTGGCGCATTCAGCCCAGATGCTCTTGAAGTCACGGATTTCTTCGCGTGGTATGCGCTCATTGGCGTTGTCCGGCCTCTCATAAACATAGGAGAAACTCTCTACCACTAATCCTATAAACCTATAAATGAGAGCCCAACGAGTAATACTTATATGAGCGGACCTGTCAATGCGCTCGAAAAAACATACTGTCGAGAATGACAACAATCAATGAATTTATCTTAATAACCCAGGAGGAAACCCACCAGGCTGATCATACTCCAAGTTACAAATAACGCGAGTGCCCAGCCAGAGCTCCCGCAATCAGACTCGAATGATATGTTCATAGCATTGTTGCATCGGGGGTAAGTAAGTTCGCTGAATACTTTAGGACCAGCTCGGGTTAAACCTGTGATGACGTGAGACTTACGAGTCACGCATGATTGCGCTCCATTTCTCCCTTATGTAAGTAACTATCGGTCGGTGGTGAGTCGATATAGGGCGAGAATCTGTTAACTCACTCCGTACTCATGAAGAAAAAGCATAACAAGCGCAGAACCTAATGTCGAGAAATTCTGGTTTCGATCTTCGTTATCGCCCCACTTCGTCAGACCAAATATCTCAACAGAAGCCAGCCCAAAGAAGAGCAGAAGGATGATCCAAAGTCCAAGGAGGCTCAAGAGCGCTGATATACCCGACCTTTTTTCTCTTAATTAGCTAGAGCGCTAGGATGGCGAGAGAGAGAAACAGCCTTTGATTTGACGTACATCGTGATTTCGAACAAAGACATCAAATTATCGACTCTTTGAACAAGCTTGAGGGAGATGCCGACAAGGAATAGATTCTGTACCTGGTGAAGGGCAAGGTTATTTGACCCCGATCTTGAAATGACTGTGGTGAAGAAGTTTCCGAGCGCAACCAAAACGTCAAACAAGTTCCATCCACCCATCACAAAGCTTCCCCACCCAACTCCGTACAGTTTAACAGAGATATCCATGATATAAGCAGATGTTACTATCAGGAAGAAGCTGTCTAAAAGCTCTAGAGTGAGCGCTGGCAGCATGGGAGTGAGGAGCAAAGAGTCCGACTCACTCCGTATCTCAGCGATTCTCCGATTTGAAGACGTTTGTGACCTAAAGGGACGTTGGGTTATGCAAAATTTTGGTTACTACGTAGAGCTTACATCAATGCGAGAACATGAAGGCACAAGAGAATTGTCATCACTCTAGGCCACCAACCATTCTTGTGCACTGACTGATTGTAGCACCAACGTTTGATCCTATTAATAGGTATTCGTGTCGGTCGCTTTAAGGGCTCTTGTCTTCTCAGAAATTTTTCGAGGTTGATCCACTCCCGTTGTGGCTGTGTTAAGAAAGCTGTTCCTGCCCTCGAGCTGAAGTGATTGATCATAATACTACGGGAAGTCCACGTTCAGATAATATCCTCTGCTCTAAGCACTGGAGCTTCGTACCTCGTCAGAAGAGCCAAGGTGACTGTGCTCGTTATATTGTATATGAGAAAGAAAATTGAATTCACAGGGGTGGTATCGGCTCTCGACTCAACGCCCTTTCCAGCAGCCTTGGTCGCAACAGACACCATATCTGCCCATGTCTCTGACAGACTAATCTCGTACAACGCCAAAAGACTCAACTTGAAGGAGTCAAAGGAGGACACTTTCGATGTCAAAGAGTTATCCCAAACTCTTGGCACCAAAAACCCAAACGAATCGGCCACGACGGCTCTCCTATACTCCCCGAAACACTGCGAAAGTTGACCCATGTCTCCATCATTACATGCGTGCATCTTCCCTGAAAAGATCATTGAGTCCCCACGTCGCATAAGGCATCATGTACAAGACTGTCAACCCCAGAACAGCTAGGACCCTCCACGCCATGAGAGATCGGAAAGTGCTACGCATCGGGTGAAACAAAGTGATCAATCTAAGCACCTTTAATGCTTTCAGCACCCCAAGGCGTCTATAAGCCCCTGGAGCTGCAACTGGGCGCATTGCGACGTTTATCACTGTCCCGATCATAATAAAGAAGTCCAGAATATTTCGGCCACTCGTGAGGTAAGCGTCCGGCGCCCAGATTAACCCATCCGCCAGAACCTTGAGCATAAACTCAACACAGAGCGTGAAGCTGAGAGCTCTTTCAGCAATGTCCAACTGGCTGATGCGATTGAGCCTGTTTGGAGAAGAATGATTCTGGTCGTAAAGGGGCGTAGCGATGCTCCCAACTACAATCCCACCAATAACAACAAGCAAGATGATGAGCTGGAAAACGCAGAGTGCCACGGGTGAGTACTGTACACCATTAATACGACCGTCGTGCGGAGGTTGGACAATTCTCTGGCACATCCTGCGGGCCCAATTGCCCTGTGGGATCAACCAGAAGACTTTATCGAACGAAGGATGGGCTTGGATGAGAATAGTATCACGTTGTTTTCGGTCATCGAATTTGTTCTCTGTATCAAGCGTTGTCCTTTCCGGTTTCATTCTCATGAGTAGGTCCCTGGATTAGAAGATAAAGAAATGTTACAACCAGAGTCGACGAGACAATACATACAGTTGCCGCTCGGTCTCATCTTCATCTCTGACGTGAGAGCCAATCCCTGGGTCCTGTGACTGTTGCTCCGTATGTTGTTTGAGCCTCGCTAAAGGAGTGAGATCTGCGCTTGACCTCCCGGTAAACAGCTTCTCTAGCGCGCCTAGCCACCTGGGCAAGTATGACGGGCTACCCTGTTTTGTATCATTATCCCTGTCTCTGTGAGATCATTGGTAGAAACTCACGTGTCTAGGCCTCTTTGATATCCTCCTGTCTCCCAGAACTTCTTCGTGGTCTAACTCCTCTCTTTCGATACCGTCTTTAGACAGACTCAAGCTCCGCTGCTTCGATATCCTTCGGGTATGTGACTCGCTCGAAGATTCAGCGCTGACGTTAAACCACCTGTATGGATTCACGATCTTTGTCCATGTCGATCCCTCCGCTCTGACTGCGTCACCCGCCCAGAATCTGAATGCAGCCTTGGATCGTCTTGTTGCCTCCGCCACATGAAAGTTCTCGTCAATCACGGCCACGAACAAGGGTTGAACAATGACTATCGGGCGAACATTACTCGATAAGTATGATTTTTGGGGATCAACACAGACGGAATAGAACTCACGAGCTGAGAAAAGGATGGCAAGGACAAGAAATATGGCCACGATCACTGTTCCCCCCACTTGAATTCGCGCAGTTGTCGCACTGTAAAAAACGGATGTCCATTTCTTTCCGGAAAATATGCGCCATACACTCAAGAATCCATAACCGAAATCACTGTAGCTGGACATCTGTTTGGGTGCAGAGACTTCTCTGAATAGTTGGACGGCAACGAGGGTGGTGATGTAATTGAGTAGGACGAAAAAGAGGAACAAGTTCGCTATAGCTGAGACATTTCCAAAAGCAAGTAGCTAATGAATTATTAAATCATCATAAGAAACTTCAGCGACAGCGAAAACATGTCAAGTGAAATACGTACCAGCAATGGCTTCATTGTCGGAACAACAAGAATAACTCGATAGAACCTTGCTAGCTGCATCACCGTAAGCCAAGGGTATATTCTAGAGAACTTCACTCTCGGAATCTGGATAACGCTGCAACCGACCGCTAGGACCAAGTCGATGGCATTCCTCTTTCGAAGCCAAAACTCTCTCCAGTTTGGGAAGGCTCCGAGCAACCTAACAGCAATTTCAACGTCGAATGCCAGCGTAATGCCAAGCTCGAAGAAGGATGGGACTGCTCCATGCGCCTTTGAGACTTCCAATGGACGCGACGCTTGTAAGATAAATGAGACAAGAGCGAGAAGCGGCCAAATTAATCGAGTTTGATGATAGATGACGCGAATATGATTGCGTTTTCGTAAAGGCGCGGGTCGTTGAACCTTAGCATCTACGCTTGTCTGGTTAAGATCGTCTTGATCAAGAACGAGTCTAGAGAAGGCTTGAGTTCCGAAACAGCGGTTTAGACTTGAAAGGCGTACGGAGTACCACCAAAAACCGTTGTTCTTGTTGATGATCGTAACGCACGGAATGTATGTATCATAGCCGCCAGAAACAGCTTTCTCAGCCAGAAATCGAGAGCAATAACGCAGACGATGAAGAAAAGACACGCAGCAAAGACATCGGAATCGATCACGGCATACATGACTTTCTTCCACTAACGGTGTGCGAAGGTAAAACGGGTCTGATTAGCGCTTGTAACTTGGGCTTTGTACAACCACTCACACCATCCCCGGTTAGCGTAACCATAACCTGAAATGCAGAATACCAAATTGCATCAAAACTCATGATAGTACCAGCCTCGGGGCTCTTTCCCTCCTGCGGAGAATCCGGTTAAGTAGAAGACATACGTGCTAAGAACAAGAACGGAATAGAGACGCGCCTTGCATACTTGGCCTAAAGGACAGGTGTAGCCCCTCACTCTCGGGCTGTTGATCCCATTCGCTGCCACATATCCCACAGGTCGGAGAGTCGTTGGATCTATGTAGCTCCCACAATACTGAGTTCTCAACTCGACATCAGCTTCTCCATGGATTCCGAGGAAAACACATGTTCGTCGTAATGAGCCGTCAAAAAATTGGATTCCAATGATCCTGCTAGGTATTAGCTCAACCTTGGACCGACGAAGAAGACCACTGACGCGAATATCATCACTACAAAAAACACAAAGTAGGCCACACGAGTGAGAAGTGGCCAGATGATCCTGAATGACCTCATCATTGTCTATCCAGTGTTGATATTAACTGCTTGAGGTACGCTCTAGATGGGCTGAAAGAGGCTCACCGTTGTTCCTGTTGTCATAGTCAACAGCCTGGCTGTTCGAAGAGCACTCAGGGCTCTGAATAGTCCAACATGATGTTTACCCCTCTCTGCACCTGTAACAGCCAGTCCAAACGTGATCCAAAAACTCAAGACAGCAATAAAATCGATTCTATTCCATCCTTGCCGTAGATAGGGTAAGCCACGCTTTGTCTTCTCGACTGTGCTTTGTACCGCAAGGCGAAAGGGTAAAGAGTACTTGACATCGATGTTTCGGGGTGTAAGTGCCAGATGTTGGGTGCTCCGAGGATATTTATTGGATTCTAAGCTGAATAAACTGCGCCACGTGCCTTGAAGACGCTGAATGAATTTTCCCGGTAAAGAACGATGTGGGGGTGAAGGCGGCTGTGATAAACAAGCATATATGCTAAGCTCGGAGTCGAACAGAAAACCCGTGACACAGATGCGTGCAAAAGCTTCAAGGCTGATGCACGATAGAGCGTATCATTGGCGAGATTAGAAATGATGGGCTGTATAGTGTACAATGAAGGGACGCACGTGAATATCGAGAATAGAGCTAGGAGGGCCGATTCTTCCCATGAACGAAAATATCCTTCGACTCGGGGAGAAATAGAGGCGAAACGCGACGCTGGGGAAGACGCCTGGACAGTCAGCACAACAGCGTTCAGGAGAACCAGCATCAAAACAACTCGTTCGGTTTGGCTGTGAAGAGACACATGTAAGTGAGTCTTGGCGAGAAAACTGGAATCTACACTTACGAGTGGGTGAATACCCGGTAGAGAAACAGTCTAAGCGCGCTATCTGGTCCAAATATTCCCAAAGTGTGACCGCGTAGAGGAAGAACAGAAGGAAGCTGCTCATTCCAGACACCGTCACGAGTTTCTCTCTCATCATTCTCGTCTGTAACCGCCATTGGATCCTCTAATGCACTCCCAGCCAAGTTAACCACCCTCAGCGAAGCTCTCCTGATACTGGCCTGAGTACTTCTCAGCGGAGCAACTCTGGGCCTGACCGCTGGAGGTGACCCGTTGTCGTCCTTCAATGAAGGTCTCGGCAGACTGGACTTATCTGACGCCATCGGATTTGCATTTGTGCGAAATCTGCTCATGATATCCACCGAAACCTCTTCTCCCTGGGCCTCCTTTTCTTCCTCATTCTCATCCTGGCTTAGTCCCTCGGTCATTACCAATACTGTTGAGTGTGGGTTTCCCTGTGTCTTGGAGCTCACGCTCGATATGTTCACCTTGTCCCAGTAGCGAACTGACGCGTTTTCGTCATGCGCATCGCCTGTGCCGAGCGATTTGACAGGTGAAGCATGTAGAACGGTAGCTGAATCTGGTGTGAACCGAGGAGAACCTTGGTGAGGTACGGTCCGAGCCTCCAAGTCGGCTTGGCGTGTGAGGTGTGCCGGTTCTTGGTTATCAAAGTTCGCGAGCTCGTGCTCATTCTCGTGAGGTTCCATCAGTATGAAATCAAGGTAGGAGGTTGGGCGGAAGGAAGACGGACACACAGCGCTTAGCACCAGGCCTAGGCACGTTGCGAGCATTGATTAGCGCCCGTAATCTTAGTGATCCGATTGGCTTCATCAGCTTTCACGGTGACTGTAGACTCCGAGCACGCGAATAGGAAAGTGTGTTATAGCTCGATTCTGCAGGCATAGTCAGGGAATAAGACGAAATAGCTCACGACATATGGGAGAAGGCCGGGGTACTATAATTGAATTAACTCTTGTTAACAGTGTCCATATACACTGTTACACATAGTTCATTGTCACGACAGTGCGTGTTGATTGAGAGCCTGCCAGGCTGATCACACGCTACAGGTAGATCTCGAATAAATAAACATATGTAACCCATGGCCTTAAATTTGATCTTGTATTGCAAGAAGCTCCGGGTACGGAGTATGTGTTGGTACCAGGAGAGTAAGGGCGCAGACCGTCTTACTTGTCAAGAGCTCGCTGTCATCTGGCGCATGAACTCCATACCAGGTAATGAGTGCGACAAGAACTGAATTTACAGACGTTTTCTTGAATAGAGGCAAGAGATGTCCTCGGGTTTCAGAAGGGGGTGTCGTGTTGATGATATGACTTGAACCGCCACCCAGACTGGGATCCGCAGATATCTCCTCAGACATTAAATACGAAACTTATAAGGCGTGTTGTCGGATACCAGTTTCAAGGCATCTAAACTCATCGGTGACAACTTGACGATTGTGATACTTACAATAGATGCATGGTCGAACCTTATACAATACATTGTGCACTGATAGCGATGTTCAGGATAAGGGTCATTTTTCGCCACCATAGATGAGAAGCTGCCAAGTGGGATATGAGGAGCACTTTAGTAATTGTGTGAATAAATACATGCAAAATGTCTTGAAGGGAAGCCGGAGCTGGTCAAGTTGCGAGACTGGTGCCATGTCTCTTTCCTAGACTGATCAATATCTGACATCTCCTCTCAGAGGACAAGTCGACCCAGAGCCTTGGTAAAAATATCAAACGGCACTTGTGTCAAAACTGAAAGTCACACTCTGTTTCTTGATAAGTTGGGTCATATACTTCGCAAACGGCCGCGTCGCCAAAATTGAGGAATGCTTCGTCCAAATCTTGAGTAATTTATTGCAAAATAAGCTTGACCAAGTAATCCGATGATCATTACACCAGGAAATTTCATGAGCAAAGCGAGCACCAGCCGATGAAGCAGTGAGAATGATGGGCTTTGGGCGAGCAAATAGTTCGTCAGCAATGGCGATGTGTGATGGAGGCTTGAGCTTGAGCGGCTCAAGGAGCCTGAGCCCATTATGGTTGTCAAAGGGGTCCATGACAGTACGAGGCTCTCTGGAGTGAGTCTTCCGGGCGGTTTCACGGGGATTCTCGGAGACTGGACCGAGATAGAGATCTTYTGGATKAGGAATTTGCGGATAGCACCCGATTCAACGATGGGGAACAAGAGGTTGCCAGCTAGTAGGCAGATCTTGGGATAGCCGAGGGGTGCCTGCGGAGTTTATTCTGAGCCTCCAGGCCACGCATCGGGGCCGACATGTCCCCAGCACGGGTATGACCATCCATCAGCAGGATGTTTCAAGACTTCACTTCTCCAGGCTAGCGATCTTGCGATAGTAATGGATTCGAGGGTAGAAAAATCACACATCGTCCGCGTTGTACTCTCGGAGGTATTAAAGCTTAAGCTTGAAGGTCAAAGACCGACTGTAGACGAGCCTACGGGTGCACAAGAGAAATGAGCCTAAGAGCTGTGGTTGAGATTGATTCTGACTTTCACCGAGGGTGTTGCTCGCAGAATGGAGATATAGGGGCGCGGACGGGCGACAAGAAAGGTCGCTGGTGAGTGAATTTGATTGAGTTGCGTCATGTTCTCACGGCTCACTGTGATATGAGAAGAGAGGGACACCTTCTTGCCTCCCCCTTGGGCTCACAATGAATCTCTCTTAACTCATAAGCTACTATGAGCTCTCGATCTATACTCTAATTAATCCTGCTTTCTGTGGGGTGACACGCATTGTCCCTTGCTTATGTGTCCGGCTATCTCTTTTTCCTCGCCAGGCTAGAGGAAGAACTAAGTGCCGGACAAAGCGATCTCGACTTCGTGAACAATATGTACTGAAATATAACCCCTGGCTACCGGTCATCCCATACCGATTTACTCTACGCTTCTCTGGACTCACCAGATTATTTTCATGATTTCTCGAATTTCCGTTTGGCTTCTTAACTCTGGGCTGATGTTCATCTATCTCGCTTTATCTCTGGTGTATCATGAAGCCTGAGGAAATGTCTGTGTTTACTCGAGTGAAATCTAATCGGAGCTCAGGAACTAAAAGAATCGTGTTCTTTCAACATCTATTTGCCGACGAGTGATTTGATGATAGGCTGTTGATAGGCGTCCGACTCGGCCAATTCAGTGTTTTACTCACGTGTCTCTCCTGTTGTATTTACGTCGTCTCTCGCGTTTCGCGGACTGGACGTTGGCTGCTTGGATTCTGCTTCGACTCGCTTATCTCAAAATGACCGTGGGGTATTTACTAACCAGCCAGCACCACTACCATAAACAGCTCGTTACCATTGACTTGAGCGCGTGCTTTGAAAATGATCTGTTTCAGCAGAAGGGTTGGTTCTTTAACTATGCTTTCAAAAGTGTGTGATATTACTCATCGGCCTACGCCAGTATGTATCTTTTTTCCGACCCGACACAAGTGAGGTCTATGGATAAACCTTGACGCTTGTACTCAGGACACCATACGTCCGATAAGGACCTGGTGAGCTGACAGAGTCGGTCTTAGCGGTGACCCACTTCATTCTTTCTGAAGTTATCATATAAGAACGAGGAGAGCCACTCTCTTGAAAGACAGTTCCGCTATGGCCACTGTCGAAGTTCTCCCTGCTGTTTCAGTTGACGAAAAACCGAAAAGATACTATATCTTCGAGTCTGAGGAAGTACACAAATATCTACTGCCTGCAGATGAAGAAGAAAGAGTTCGGTAGGACATTCAGGCTTTCAAGTGGTATAGGAGGGACAAAGTGCTAATGAATGCATCGCTGCACAGTCTTGATGAACAAAGTCTAGGAATTATCCAGGCTTTCGATAACAAGCTGATTTGGGCTCCTATCACCCTCAAGGAAGGTGATGCTGTTCTCGACAGCGGCACTGGCTCTGGTACGTTACTCTCGCCTTCATGCTCATCCCCATGATCCTCATCAAGTAACTAGGGCACTGGCTCCTTTCCTTGGCAAAGGAGCTCGAGGCTCAAAAGATCCCTTCAATTCGCCTTTTGGGGAGCGATATTACCCCTCGCATGTTCCCTCCACCCTCTCTCATTCCACACAACGCTAGCTTCTCGACTGATTCCATCACTGAGCTTCCCGCAAGCTGGTCTGGAACCATCTCACTCATTCACCAGCGACTCCTCTTTCTTGCTCTGCAAGAGCCCCAATGGAAGACCGCCTTGTCTGAGATGTATCGAGTTCTTACCCCTGGTGGCTGCATCCAGCTCTTCGAGCTGAATTACCGTGGCTTCGACTCCCCGAACGAAGCGCTAAAAACTCATAAGGCTTTCCAGTTCCGCAATAGGCTGGGAGAGGTTCGTAAAGTCGTCGTTGATATTGTCGATCACCTGGAGGGTTGGATCAAAGAAGCCGGATTCGTTGATGTCAAGATTCAGAAGAGAGGAGTGCCTGTAGGTGTTTCTTGGGTTGATGAATCTCGTAAAAGGGGAGCGAAGGCGATCAGTAACACCTTCTGGTGGGCGATCAAGCAACCGGTATTGAAAGAGGGAGGATTTGGTTTGGTCAGCAACGAGGAGGAATATGATGCGGTCATCGATGACCTCCAGAGGCTTTGCGAGGAG
>JANIEX010001091.1:0-13605 GCA_027627405.1 Leucocoprinus birnbaumii | reverse complement strand
TTGAGATACCTAGTGTTCCAATATTCTCACTAGGTACTTGCTATGGTTATCCTTATAATCGCCTCGATGGTTCATTGGGGCCATATCGGGAGCACCCGCCTTCGGGAGAATTGGAATCTGGGTCTATCAAGGGGTGGCACAAGCGGTGCTCAGATCCTCAAGCAGATTTATTATGGTTTCAGCCTCGGCATGCTTGGGTTGACTGGTTTTGAATGTGAGCCTGCCTTTTGCCTCAATATTCAAGACCTCATCCCGAGAGGCTTCCAGGTTGCCCAGCTTACGTTGCACGCATTCGTGATAATCAGTTTCCGAAGGTCCTACGGAACCTGCATCTTCCAGCGATTGCCCTCAATAGCATCATCATGCTTCTAGTCCTTGCAGTCGTCCCACTGAACACTGTCTTATCAGGAGCTAATGTATTAAGTGCTCTTGGTCTTTTGGTGAGCTGCATCTGGGCACTGTTATCATGTCGCTGAAATGATTACGTCAAGGCGGCAGGGCGCTGGCTCCGGGTGTTGGTCGTCATTGACGCTGTAATTGTCTTGTGCGGTGGGGTGCTGACAGGTATGGTCGCAATATCAGGATCCACTGTTCGAAAAAAGGGCAACTCAACACTTCTCTACAGGCATCTTGGCATCTTGTGAACTCTTCGGACAACTCGCGCAAGATAGAGCGCTGCCTGCTATATTCTTCAAACGTTTTCCTATTTCGGGAGCTCCTTATGTCTCGATTCTTTCGTTCACGGCATTCTGTGCCTTGTTGTATGCAAGCGCTGGTGGAAGTTTAGAGGTCGTTTCTCTAATGTAAGCCCAATCTCCTCACCTTCTGTTGATTAGAGATTGAGTCTATTTCTGCAGGTTTTCTCTGGTCTGGTTGACTGTGATGACCCAGTTTCCCGTTGCGCTACTCTTATTGAAGTACAACCGTGGTCGGCTAAAGCGCGTCAGGCGGACACGACTATTCACAATCTTCTCTGCCATGCTGATTATGTGCGCGGCTGTTGCGGGTAATATCGCCGTCAATCCCAAAACTTTTGGGTGCATCCGCTTCTGCTTTGGAGTCGGTCGGTGCTTGTGACTGACATTCCTGCCGCAGCTATTTCTCAGCATACTTCATCGGCATAACCGTCGTCTTCTTTATCACACAAAACAAGTCTAAGATTCTGCGAGTAATGTACTGGACCTATGATCAGTATCCGTTGCTTCATCGATGGAAGACCACTTGTCAATGGGGCGACCGGATCATTCAAGCTATACGAAAACTGAAGAGGCAACCTGTTTGTATTCTAGTCAACTCCGATGAGGTATGCTCAGTGTCTGTATGACATTTTTATGGAGGGGAGGACTCATGTAGGCGTAGATCAATCAGATGTTCCGAATGGTGCTTTACGTCCGGAAGAATGAAGAGACTTCAAGGCTGATGATTATACATTTCGTTTCTGACGCGGAGAAAGGACCTCCTTCGGAGCTAGAAGCTAATACTCGAAGTACGTCTTCTCTGATCTTTGTCTCTTCCAGCACTGATGTGATCATTTTTTTTGCTAGTTCTCGACGAAGCATTTCCAGAGCTCACAATTGATCTTGTAAGAAAACACCTCTAAAGGTTTGTAGTAAATAATCATTCTCGTCTTACAGGTCCTCGTTTCGGGCGATTTTGAGCCGAAGACGGTTGCAGCCCTTTCGCATAAACTGGAAATCCCTACGTCGTTGATGTTCATGGGTTGTCCCGGTGCTCATTTTGAGCATTCAATGGCAGAATTTAGGACGAGGATTATTTCTCTTTGATGTTCACAGATGTCCATTTTGGGGCCCTTGGCTTCCTTGATTTCGTTTTTGAGATTCATGCGATATTTCTTGCACTTCTTTGCTTGTACTTTTTGTCTTCTAGATACTAGTAACGTCTAGGCCAGTTCAGCTTCTTGAATCTACGTCACTCTAGCCTCCCAAGGCTGCATATCTCCCAGGATCGACTATTTCATATACGCCTGTTCAAGCCTGCTTTTAGGGACTTCAAGATGAGGCGCAGTCATGGTGCAGTCAGGATCCGAATGCCAGGGACACACTGATGGCGGAGTTTATTTAAAGTTGCCGTTGACGCTGTTAGACTGTTGGCGCTATGTACAGTGAACATATGCAACGAGCTTCCACTATCTCAGATCCTGTGTCTTTCAGCATGAAATAGACGAGAAACAAACACCAGATGAAAACCACCTTTCTCGATCCTATAGCCAGGCTATCGAAGGCCCTATCGAATACGATCTAATTGACAACGAGCTTGCACTCGAGTTACCTTCTGATACCTTCTTCAGCTGTCACACTTTCCTTTTGACTCGGTACTACGAAGTTCACTTGTCTTCCCTTCTTGACCTGAAAGATTATCACGGCACTGGCAACTTTCTTGTTCAACCTCCCCGATGAACAGCAGTAGACCGAATACTGGTCCGGATTCCTTCAACTCGAATAACGAATACAGCTCAGGCCTTCCACGTCCAAGAACAGGACAATCGACGCGTCCGTGGACTGCGCAGTCACGACCAAATACCGCCAGGCCAACTACAGCAGCTTCGACGCGTCATGAGGCGAGCTACGTCGTTGCTTTACTGGAAGGACGCGGTGTTTCTCGCGAAGTAGGGCTGGCTGCGTTGGATAGAGACACAGGGGTCTGTGTCCTAGTTCAGGTACTGTCTCTCTTAAACCCATAATCGAGATTCTAGGCGCATATATTCACTGTCCCCACATTCCATAGATCGCTGATTGTCAGACATATGTGAAGACGCTTCATCAATTGCATTTACACCCGCCAGCGACTGTTCTCGTGCCAGATACTTTTCTCTCCTTACAGGATGCAGCGTTTGCAAATCCTGGTTCCGCAGGCACTTTTGGAAGGAAGGGGAAAAGTGTTGGATCTACCTCTAACAATACTACGTCACTACTGGTGGAATATATCAGGGAGGAGTTTCCGGGAGTTGTTATTGACCCGGTCGCAAGAAAATACTGGAACGATGCGGGAGGTTCGTTTTCCTGTTTATCTCCTAAGGCCCTATTAACGAGCCGTCATTTGCTCAGGGCTCGAGTTTGTGATGCAGTTATGTGTAGAGGACGATGAGCGTCCGGCTACTATCCTGGCTGCTCAGGACAAGTGCGCATACATTGACTTCGACTTCGGTATCTGCCGTTCAGTCTCGGTAATGGCTGATGGTTTATAGGTACTATGCATTATCTGCTGCATGCGTTTTGTTCAAATATGTCGAGGCCCAACTGAACATCCGGTTTGCCTCGGGCTCGCTGAGGATTCGATATAGAGCTGTGGATGGAACAATGCTAATTGACCCGGAGACTGTGAAGAATCTGGAGCTGGTGAAGAACATAACAACTCGGAAGTCGAATCACACTCTATTTGGGTACGAGTCCTGTTTCTCGCTTGCTGAGCGAAGCTTACAAAATGTCCCAGCACCCTCAATTTCACTTTCACTGCCATGGGTTCGAGGCTGCTAAGGGTTAATATCCTGTCACCGATCACTCGTCAGCCTCCTCTTCTGCCCTCAGCGGGGGGCAACAACGCTGACAGCAACGTAGATCACCAAGCAGTTGAAGCGAGACTTGACGTCGTTGCAGGTCAGTTTTACTATACTTAGACACTTTTGCGAGATTGATGAGCAGCGAATAGAGTTCGTTCAGAATGAAGATCGGTTTACTGATGTCCGCGAGGCGCTGAAGTTGATGAACAAGATGGACTTTGACAAACTGATAGTCTCGGTCTGGTGAATGCCGGCTGTTGAGCTGAGCCTTTCTGACAAACATTCGCCGATAGCTGGCTTCATCCGAGGCTCGGCCAACTATGACTGCAAAGGGCGCATCGGCGAGAGTGTCTCAAATGCTCAACTTACGAAATCTAGTCAAAAACGTACCTAGTCTGAGGAGAGCTCTGACTGGAAGTCAGTCCCAGCTTCTGCAGATTATTCATGAGGTAAGATTACACTAGTTTCTGCCGGGCAAAATACTGACTGATTTGGATAGATGATTTCAGATGAAAGACTCGAGAGCATTGAGCAACTCGTGTGTGCGAACTTGAACGAAGAAACTATCACCGCCAAGGTGAGCATATGCGTTCTATCCAATAATTTCTTGAATCTGAGCCCCACTAGGGTGGTATTGCCGCTGTCAATGCTCGTGTTTATGCAGTTCGCGTGCGTTCCCCAAAACATTCCTCATCTTCTTTGTTCAAGATCATCTAGGCTAATCGCAACAAACTATTGGATGTCGCCCGCGAGACGTATAAGGAGAATGTGGGGGACATCTATCAATTGAACAAATCGCTTGCGGACGAGCATGAACTGCCAATCACGCTAATGTATCAGGATAGTGGCTTTGTATTTGTCCTGAAAAAGGCGGCATTCGAAGGAGAGCTACCAAGCGGGCTCATCAACGTCTCATCGAGGAAGGGAAAGTGGCTGTTCTCCACTATGGAACTGGTCAATCGACTCTTGCACCCTTGTGGCATCTGAGGCTGATATCATGATGCGATTTCACAGAAGAAACTGAACGCGAGGATGAAGGATGCTCTTGATGAGACTCTGATCCTCAGTGACAAGTGTGWTAAATATTTTTTTGCGATTTTTGAGGCTGATCCTATTTTCAGAATCATTCAAGACCTTGTTGCTGAAATTGTCGCGGACATCGGTGCCCTGTACAAGGCTTCAGAAGCTGTGAGCACTGCTCAGGAAGTCCTGCACTTGACTGATGCGTTGGGTTGTGCAGGTTGCCCTGGTTGATATGCTTTGGTCATTCTCTCATGCATCTATCAGTACGTGAACGTTATGGGCTGTGTGAGGGTGACTGACCCTCACCTCGTTCAGTGCGGTCATATGGTATCCTTCCCGCCATCTCTTTTGACTTCAACAACTCTAATGTACACAGTGCGACCCGAGTTCACGGGAACCCTAGCCATCAAATCCGGGCGTCATCCCATTCTCGAGACGGTGCAGGCTGCTGGGACATTAGTCCCAAATGACGTGTATTGCGACGATGCTTCTTCCTTTCAGATCATTCAAGGACCAAAGTAAGGTGCTTGCGACTATCCGAAGATCATTACTGATTTACCTTTTCTCAGCATGTCTGGAAAGAGCACGTACCTGAGACAAATCGGCCTCTTATCCATCATGTCTATGTGCGGGTGTTTCGTGCCTGCAGAATATGCGAGTTTTCGGTATGCCCTCTTTTACGCGGACTTGAGACGTCAGTTGACAAAAATCGTAGATTACACGATGCAGTTCTCACAAGACTGTCCAACGATGATGATCTAGAGAAGAGTTTAAGTACCTTCGCTAGCGAAATGACCACGTCTGCAATGATACTCGGCATGGCCACCCCAAAGTCGCTTGTGCTGGTTGATGAGCTAGGACGAGGGACTTCCCCACGAGATGGGATCGGTATCTCTCATGCCATCGCTGAAGCTTTGATTGGCGCTAAGGTTAGAGCTTTCCTCTTGCTAGCCTAGTTAGACTCACAATTCACTCCTGTCAGTCATTTGTGTTCTTTGCAACGTGAGTGAACCTCATCTCTTGCGATCTCGCTGACCTCGACACGACGTTCAGGCATTATAAGGAACTCAAAACAACGCTTTCTCGTCAACCAACTGTCGTCAAGTGGGTGCTTTTTCAAGACCTTGAAGTTTCAGACCCTCAGCTCATTATCGAGAAAGTCTTCATCTTTCCGTTCACGTTGGTCCAGGCTCCACTTTTGTAGTGAAACCAAGCTAAACCAATCTTACAGCAAACTCGTAGAACAGCGTCGAACTTCGGATTGACTTTTCAATACAGGTCAGTGGAGGGTGCTCCTGTGGTCTAAGAACTGATGAGTTAACAGATCGAGGCGTAAAGGATCGTTGACGGTGCTTCAGATGACTACGGCCACTATGGTAAGTGGCGCCTTCTTCTAATGAGCTGACACCCCTCTGACGCCACTCTCCCTTTCAGGCCTGGAGCTTGCACGACTTGCGGATCTACCAGAGGATGTCATCACGGAGGCGAGAAGAGTTGCTGATCATCTTGCTCAGGTTGAAGCACAGAACGAGGAAGAGAGTGAGAGTAGCAGGGTTGCGAAGCGTAGAAAGGCACTGTTGAGGGTGAGGCTGCTCTTTGGGTGTCCATTTGCCCTGCATTGACCGATAAGCTACGTAGCTTCGAACCCAGCTTACCCAGGCTTACGAGCATTCGGCTCTTCCTGATGAGGATTTACGGGAGTATGTTGGGAGATTCAAGAAGGATATCATTAGAGCGTTTATGCATTGAAAACAAACATGGGGGCAAGCACATGTGTCATGAATCAAGTTGAAGCCACTTTTTCGACCTGTTAAGCCGTAGACGCACGTAAAACGTTAAGATACCAATACAAGATGCGTTCCATTAAGAAAAGGAAAAGATTGCAATACCGTCATCCCCCCAGCATCCACCAATCATCCATCTCGGCTCCGATCACGTTGAAATCAGTTGGTGGGCGAGTCCGACTTGTGGACTGATGATTCTGCAGCAGCGTCTGCTTCTGCTTCTGCTTCTGCTTCATTGGAGGCAGCAGCTTCTTCTGCGGCCTTTCTCTCTGCGATATACTTTTTCTCATTGATTCCCAACTCGACCCACATGACAGTGGTGAGGTTGAAATGTGCTAAGGTCAAGCCGAAGGGTTTCCTGACCCTGGACTCCCAGTTCTCGGGAAGTCGCTCCTCAAGAAGAATCGTCTCGAGATCCTTGACACGTCCGCCGAAAATTGTGAGCATGGTAGAGCAGCTAAGGGCAATGACCCGTCAGTTGACCGGGCAGTCTACAGAATTTGAGGGAACAAACTTAGAGCTGCCAAACATCTTGTGTTGGAAATCTAGCTTGTACTCAGGGTTTTTTTCACTAGAGTCGACACGGCGCTTGGCAGAGAATCTGGAGAGGTCCTTGACCGTGAGGAGAGGGTTGCCATCTTTGTCTTTACCACTAGCAGACGCAAGAAGTTCCTTGATCATGTCGGTTGCGATAACGCTCTGATCTGGGCAGAAATGTGCGTCTTCGCCTAAAATAAATAAGGTGGATCAGTCTATGACAGTTTAGAAGGCGGCAGTTTGCGAACGAAGGTGGGGTGGGTATAGAGTGGCCGAAGCAAAGATAGATGACTTACGACAAAGAGAAGCGTCGTGTTCAATACCAAGATTGTGAAGGTCAAGCTCGTCGAGGTTGAAGGTATCCTTGTTGTAATCCCTCTTCAAGAACTTGGCGGCAAAATTGGGAACGAAATAGCAGAAGCTGGGGGAGAAGTTGTATGTCGTTCGAATAAGCCTGTTCATGTCCTTGAAACTGATATTTTTGCCATCGTGCGGGAGAATGCCTGTGGGGTATCAATAAACGCCTTCTCTCAAAGTCACATAATGGATCGTTATCTCACCGTGGTTGGCCATGGCATTGAGTGCGGGACATGAACAGCGACTATCGCCTTCCTTCCGGGGAACGAATTCTGGCCATTTTCCTCCAAAGCCAGGATGTCCCTCGGGTGTGACTTTGCCTTCAGCTCTTGAGGGGAGAACGAGGTTGGCTATAGCTAAGCTGGTATCCCAGGAGAAGAATGCGACGTCGTGAAAGACTTTGTAGATGAAGGACATGGTTACACTGCTCTGAACTTCTCCTGCCCTCGAGAAATCTGGGGCGGATGATGGATAAGGGGGTGGTGGAGAGGAAGAAAGAAGGCGAAAAGATGCTCGCTACTTCGTATAAGTACTAAGTTGCGCCACCCTGCTGTTAGACTTTCGGAGTCTGAGCACGAGTCAAGCTAGGGAAACGGCGTTCGTATTAACCGATCCGGACAATCTTCTCCATCGAATTGACCTGATGATGGACACGAAGAATGGTTTAGCTTGATACGGAAGCTAAGCGCCGTCCCTCGAACGACTTCCAGAGCTTGTAGAGGTACATAGATAGCTTGCGGGGTCACTGAATCATGTTCGTTGGTTTTCGTCTGGGAGGTTCCCTTGGGTTTAGCAGCGGCATGAATAGACTTAGGGGGTGGCCTGAGAGTCCGGAGACGAAGCGAAGAAGATTCCGTCGAGGAACATCTAGTTCGGTTCATGACACTTTTCATACACGATCTCAGCCAATCGGAATGGGAGTGATTCCCAGGCCGGACCCTAATGCGGTAATCATGACATACTCAATGATACAGAAATATAGCACTGATGCTCAGATGGTACTCTTACTCGCTTTGACATTCCAAGAACGCCTTGATTGTACTTTGTGCGTTTGGAACTCGAACTGATATTTCTCCTTGGATATAGCGAAGCTCAGGAGTTGTTCGAAGTGGTCTCGTGCGTGAAAATTATCTGGGATCTCAATTTGTTGCCGTACCGCATCTTGCACTGGCCATTATGACTGCCTTCCCATCTGTTGTCCAGTGTGGACTCCAAGGAACAGGACTCGGCATCTAGAGAAAAACACTAGGGGCTGAGAGGACCACCCTGGACGACGCCGACCGCAGCAAAGCCAAATAAAACAACCCTCTTGTTGGAATTCGTGTCCTGGGTTTCTTTCTGCTGGACTTCAAAGTCCACGCTCAAGATTTTGGGTCGACTCCGTATGAGCGCTTGTATCTGGAGATTACTTAGCCACTTACAGGTCTCAGGTACCGCAACTACCTCTTTCGAGTGTGTGATTAAGCATAATCATAAACAGTATGCTATTGCGGAACGTGCAAAACAGTTCCTAGTTCATCTTAGCACGGAATATCAGTCCACACCGTCGCAACATGTGTCCCGGCCATTCTTGGATGTTATCAATGAGAGGATCTTGGATGAACTAGGCAAGGTTCCGCAGATCAAAAGGAGTATCCAGGAAGCAGGTATATTTTCTAGGCATCTGTATCGGACATTAGCTCATCTTCTATAGGCATTGCTTCGTGATGGATACAGATGTGCTATTAGCGGAGTCTATGATGTGCAGTCTTGCTACGATATTGATGAGATCGAAGCAGCCGCGACACGAGCAAATATTAAGCGAGGCGGTACAAAGGTCATCCACATTTTTTCAGATAGTGCTCAGGATGATGAGATAAGGATGCACAGCGACTCGCACTATGCGTTCAACACTTTGAAACTGTGGCTTGAACCAGTAGCTAAGAAGTATGTTAAACCATAGATTTCATTCTCTATTGAAACCAGCTGGCGAATTTAGGAAAACGCTTACAATGTTTGCGGGAAAGAACTTGATCGGTATATTGTATCCGTCCCATCGCGTGTCACGTTCGGGTCGATTCTGCTGCCGCAAGAGCAGCAGAGGCCACGGGAAAGAATTGGTACTGCCAGACTGAGACTCGACTGCTATTCGTGCCTCATACCCTCGTGTCGCCAATATAAGTATCTGGAGCTACCAAGCAAGTCGATTAAATCCTCAGTGATTTAGAGGATACCACCGTCCTAGCAAATGATGGAAGTATGGCTGAGCTTCTTTCTTCACTGTTATGGATGTCGTCTTAATCTGTGTATATGCATGGGTGATATCTTAATGCTGAGCAACGTAGACTTGTTCTCCAAATGCCACGGGTTGGACGTTTTCACTTGGGACGGTTCACTCGATGATTCCAGATGATATTGGGAACGCCTCTATCGGTATTCTTACTCACTTTGACATAGCAACAACGCCCTTTCGAGTTCTCGGTATCTAGGTTTTCGGTGCGCACGGAAAGGAACGAATGAATAGCCTGGGAGATTATCAAATCGGTCTTGAGCTTCCCTGATAAGATAAAATCCTATTGTAGTATAGGCGCCCATGCAGAAAATATATGACCCCACTAAGTATGAACCCATCCCAAAGGCCTCGACAAAGCATGCTGTAATTCTGAAGCTCCGAGCCCCTTACGCAAGGCCCTCTCCTACTCTTACGTGCTCCACGAAATCATTACTCCACATCTACCAGCTCATCAGGGGACGCTGCTGAAACTACTGGTGCCGCACTTGCTCCCCCCCTCAGCACTCTGCGCCGCCTCTTCAGCTTTCCTCTTCTCTTCAATATACCTCTTCTCGTTAATCCCCAACTCCACTCCAAATACAGTTATATTGAACTGTGCCAATGTGATTCCGAAACGCTGTCGGACTTTGGTCTCCCACCCTTCAGGAATCCTTTCTTGGATCAACCAAGTCTCGAGGTCCTTGACGCGTCCACCGAATACGGCTAGCATTGTCGAAGCGCTAAAGTTCACAGATGAGCATTCAATTAATGAAGACGTCGCTAAGTAGTAGATCCGGAGACTCGGAGGTGATCCGATGATGGAAGGACTCGACTCGGATCGGAAATGGACGGACGACGTACTTGATACTACCAAACATCTTGTGCATAAAATCAAGACTAAAGTCCTTATTCGTCTCCCGCGCATCGACTCTGCGTTTCGACGAAAATCTTGAAAGGTCTTGAGCTGTGATTATCGGTTCTCCGGTTTCTTTGTCCTTCCCAGAAGCAGAGGAAAGCAGCTCGGTGATAAATGGGATATGGGGTTTACTTTGATCCGGCTGTAAGGCCTCGTCTTCACCTGAAAATGTAATTTTTGTTCAGGTCAGTTTCATGGAGGGATAGGCTTTTTCTGATATCGGATAATGACACCGACGCGCTATTCTAGCTATCATAGCTCGGCAGAATTTGTGGATGAGAAGTTTGATTTCTGACATGAATACACTTGACCCCTCCCAATCACGGCAAGTCAACGGCGATTGGCAGGGAAAGAATACTTCTCGTCGAAGACCACAGACATAGGAGATTCAAAAGCGCCGAGGAAGACAGGGGACTTACGAACTAAGGAAGCATCGTGTTCTATCCCGTTATGCAAATTCAGCTCGCTCAAGTCGATCCTGTCTTTGCTGTAGCTTTTCTTTAACATCTCCGCGGCGTAGTGTGGGACGAAGTAACAAAATGTTGAAGAGAAGTTGTATGTTGCTCGGACGGCGCGTCCTATTTCTTTGAATTGGATGTTTTTACCGTCGTGTGGAAGGATGCCTAGATGAATTTCAGTTGGAACAATCGCTTATTGTTGGTGTCTTGGATGGAGAGACGCACCGTGATTTGCCATAGCGTTCAAAGCAGGACATGCACACCGACTATCACCTTCCTTAGGTGGGATGTATTCCGGCCAGTGACCACGGTATCCAGCATGCCCCTCAGAAACGACATGTCCTTTGCCCTTGTTAGGGGTCATAACATTGAGGACGGTTACACCCGTATCCCATGTGAGGAATACAAGGTCATGAACGAGTTTGAATAGGATATTCATAATACGGGGGATTCAGTGAGGAGTAGAAGAGGGAGGCTGTTCCTCTGGGAGAGAAGGAGGTGATATTTATGTAGTATTTCAGAGAACCGCCGCGCCTTGCCGAGCACATAGAGGGGACATACATGTCAGCTGAACGACAAACATAAGTACCTTTCTGGCTACCGCTTCCGTGCCGAGGGAGGTATTAATACCCAGAAACTAAGTATCACCGTCAACCCTTTTTGGATACGTCATTATTGATATTGATCTCTCAACTTTGGACAGGGATCGAGAAATATCAGTAATCGATGACACTGTGGTCTTCCACACACGCGTTGGGTGTGGGGCTCAGTTTGTCTTCTGTGAGATATGATCCTGGAGCTAGTAAAGCTACTCAGGGCGAGGACCATAGGGCCTAAGAAGTCATTTGAACTTAATTGACACTGTATAGTTCGGTGGCGAGTTAAGGACTGTCATTTCAGGCGAATAGAATCCTCTCAATAGCACGCGGTATAAATATTGATGTTGACGGCGTATAGTACTAGGCTCTCATGGGGGTAGTGCGCGACATTGAACGTCAATGAGAAAAGCCCGTCCAGATCGACGTGACTGTAAATGAAAGGTATTTCGCAGTGACAGTCATTCAAGGTCGCTGAGGCGTTGGTAGCATTCCCAACAATCACGCGTGAACCCTCGCATGTCTAAGAGAATTCAAGATTATCGATGGCTTACTAGTGAAAGCTACGTGTTATGTGCTGGTCGGTTCCGATACACGGTACTGTCAACTGAGGGCATTTGGCGTCGGTGGTGTACTGCGGCCGCGAACTCGGAGTGACTTTACAATTTGAAGCTTGAGTATCAGGAAATTGTAGCGCTTTCCCTATGTTGTCGCGACCCTTTTCTCTCGATTGAATGCTGTAATTCTCGAGTCATATCAGAAACTTCGGACGAGGTAAACCGAGCGATAATCAAAACATACGATAAATRCTAGCGCTCGCRGTAAAAGCTCATTAAAATAGTGACGTCAATGGCGTGAGTCGAGAATAAACACAGTGAGGGATTGATGTCGAGAAATAAAACATCACACCACCATACACGCAGAGTATCAAGGTAGAGTCATTTATTGGTCGGCCGTATCACGTATGACAAATGATATATATAAAGAGAAACCAAATCATTCACCCCTCCCTCACTCTCACTCTATTCTCCACGCTCTCTGAGCATGTCAGGACCTATACCATCGAAAACACCACTATCATATCTCGACCTCGTCGATTTATGCGATAACGTTCATATACCACTTCCCCATCTACCTCGTCCCGATAATCTACAAGGCTTCGACGCGGAGGTGCTTACGCCTTTGTACCTCACTCCCGACATATCGAGCCCTGTTATCGGATTGTTACGCCCTATAGTCGTTGAGCGACTCGAAGCGGAGAATGTTAGAAGTAGAGAACTAGGTCTGCCTGAGCTGTGGGATATTAGAGCTGAAGATGAGAACGGTAGAGCAAAGGTGAGTTTCGCGGCATGGGTGAAAGGATGGGAGGCCAGGACGCGGGTTATGAAAGAGTTATGTGAGAGGTGGAGAGATACCGAAGAGGAATTTTGTGTCGACGTGTGTGGACCGAGGAAATGGAGAGGAGAGATGTATCCTATTTATAAGGATCCTTTTGGTGTTCACGATCACCCGAATCAACTCCGTGAAGGGGAAGAAGGAGAGGAGATGAATTATGCTTTCGAGATGGAGAGATCGGCGTGTGCGTTGTTCGGAGTTGTGACTTATGGTGTGCATATGAGTATTTATAAAGAGAGTGTGGACGAGGAAGGGAAGAGGAGTATTAGTGTTTGGGTGCCTACGAGGGCTAGGACGAAGCAGACGTGAGTGTTAAATCTGATTGTCAAGAAAATCCTGATGATTGATGATATGATAGGTTCCCCGGATACCTGGATAACACCGTAGCTGGTGGTATACCCAGCGGCATGGGGATGTTCGAGTCCATGGTCAAAGAATGTATGGAAGAAGCAAGTCTGCCTGCGCATGTCGTCGAAAGGTATGCTCGCGCAGCAGGAGTAATCAGTTATTTCTACAGGTGCGCAGTGTGTTATCGATCAAAAAAGAACAACTAGTTGGGGATTTGACAGATGAGTAAAACAGAACATCAAAAGGGTGGTTGCAGCCAGAAGTAGAGTATGTTTACGAAATCGCGATACCCTCGGACGTGGATGCATCAATTTTCGAACCAAGGCCGCTGGATGGCGAAGTTGAGTCGTTCGAGGTAGGCAGGGACCCACTCTTCTAGGGGAGAGTATTGCCTGACGGGGCATAGCTTATGAACCAAGACAA
>JANIEX010001090.1:0-13612 GCA_027627405.1 Leucocoprinus birnbaumii | reverse complement strand
CGCAGGTCATGGCCAATGTCCCGAGCGCTCATCGTCCACGCAATGAACGCGGTCGTCGATGTTCTGTATGCCACTAGTGCCACGGAGGAGATATCACCCGAAAAGGATGCTGCCGCTCCAGAGAAAACTGGTTTTGTATGGGTTGAAGCTGTGCCAGACCATCTAGTTCAAGGAGATGTTGCCGCGATGGCGAGAGTCAACAATGTAGTGCCCGTGAAGGTATGGGGATATTGGTTGGGAAAGCGCACTGCAGATGGGAAATACGGCCAAAAGGCTGCACTTAGCGAGAGAGTACTCTATCATTTGCACGGTCAGTAATCAACTTCTCTGAGGCATACATGCACTGACCCGGGTTGAAACTCTCAATCAGGAGGTGGCTACACTGTAGGTCGACCCTTGAAAGGGAATGCATCACGGGTTGGACTGATGTTAGTTTGTCCAGCGAGGAACCGGCTCTCCGAAATCCCCGACTGCAGCTGTTCCCCAGGGCATTCTAGACAAATGCGCTGGCTTTGTTGACCGAGCCTTCTGCGTCGACTACAGGCTATCTTCAGCTCCTCCCTTCACCCCTAGGAATCCTTTTCCCGCTGCTCTCATCGATGCTTTATCCGGTTACCTATATCTCATCGAGCGTGCCGGATTCAAGCCAGAGAACATCATCCTCTCCGGAGATAGCGCAGGAGGACACTTGGCCGTAGCATTGACTCGCTATTTGATTACACTCAACGACCCTACATTGACCCTTCCTGGTGCCACAATCCTCGCATCTCCCACTGTCGACTGGGCATGCACCCATGACGACTTGGATTCTGCCTCCATGCAGACCAATGCAAGGTCGGACTTTGTCAGTGTCATCCTCAAGTCTGGCTACTCAGCCCGTGGTCTTCTTGGCAATCTTCCTTGGGGCGACCTGGCAATAGATCCCTACCTGTCGCCCGCTTCGTTGAAGATTCCAGAACCTAGCGGCCTCCTCTCTTGCTACCCCCCGACATGTATCGCCGTTGGTGGTGCTGAGCAAACGAGAGATCCCATGCGCACTCTTCGGGATCGTATCATAGCTGATACTGCAACGTCTAACTTGTACTACCTGGAGTACGAGGACGCCTTCCATGATTTCTTGGGAGTTACACTACATGAGCCTGAGCGTAGTATGGCGTTCAAGGAGATCCATGCATGGTTGAAGGATGTTATGCTAGACTCCTGTTGAATCGTCTACATCGTAGTATCAGTTAGCCTAGAATGCAAGTACCATGTAAAGTGATCATATCTCATATTCGAAAATCCCAGCACCTTACAGAGCTTTGGAGACCAATCACCTAAATATAATCTATGTCTGAGACATTTGTACTAGTGGAAGACCCATGTAATGTTTGAATATATCGGGACCTCGGATCCAGCCTAGCTGCTAGGGCAAAAAGCGAACCTTCATTCTTTAAAGAGTCATATTCAGGCTATAGACACTGATTTGGGCAAGTTACGTGAGTTCGAGAGAAGTAGGATTCTCGTCCACCAACGCCATCATAACCCTCATTTAGTCGGCCAAGCTCCGAATCAGCGACTCGGCTTCCTTTGATCTAGGAATTATGCGACATTGAAACTCCACCGGATAGCTGATAAGTTTGCATGAATTAGAAGCGACTGTATGAGACGAGACAAACGAAGGACAACTCACGACAGAATTCCGCTCGTCATATCAGGAATTATTTTGACCTCGTTCCCTTTTTCGTCCAAACTAGGTTGGATCTTGTAGACAGAGAGTATATGTGCTATCATAATGAACATAGAAGCATCGCTGAAGTGACTTCCCGGGCAGACTCTCCGACCATACCCAAAAACCGCGAGTGGGTCCTGGACTTCTGAGTTCAGTTGTCCATTCTTCATAAAACGATCGGGATTATATCGCATTGGTTCAGGATAGACGTTTGGATCATGTAGGATTGTCCTAGAGTGACATGTGAGAAACGATCAATTTAAGCTCGTGTTGCATACCATGCGTTACCCAGGACAATGGTACCCTTTGGTATATAAAAACCGTCGTACTCATCAGCCTTTGAAAGCACGTGAGGGCTTCCTAGCGTTGTTGAAATATGATAGGATGAGCTTTCACGATGGTCTAGGGTCAGACGTACCAACCGGGGTAGGCATCTGCCATCGCATAGTCTCTTTAATGATAGCGTTAATGAATGGGAGATTCGATCTGTCGGCGTGCTCCGGAAAGCGTCCAGCCAGCACAGAGTCCAACTCAGTGTGGGCTCTACTCTGAACCTCGGGATACAGACACATAGCCATAAAAAAGGTCTGGACCGCTGAGACACTCTGTTGCACTGGATTAAGACGCTTCCAATTGACCTTGATCAAAGTTTAATACCGTATCTATTGCGCCTAAGAATTCATGCAGACTCGTCGACAGCCTCTAAGCATCATATTGTCAAGCCACTCACCCGCGTAGGTGACTGCACAAACATTCCGCGCTACTTGTTCTGCATCAGGGCGATCTATGGCGCCCACGTCCGGTAAGCGCTCCATAAGGTTGGTGGCTATGCATGGGCTCGCAGTCCCTTCGGCCTTGAATTCTAATGAACACGATCTTCGGCAGGTAGCTGAGATTACTTACAGTCTGATTTTTGACATAGTCCCATGGGTTATTCACAAATTGATCCACCACCCGAGCCCATGCCAGTCCCTGCCTCTTCCAGCCAGCGCCAGGAAACCAGGCAGGAATGTATTTCATCACTGGCAATAGATCAACGAGAAATGATCCGGGATTTCCAGCAATTGCTACAGATCTCATCGTCTCCGTGGCAAGGCTCAGGAATGGGTCATTTTGACGTTGAGGAGCGATACCATAGCAAACCCTCATAATCGTATTACCGAACGAGCTATCAAGAAATTAGATTTTGGTCAGCTTTACCGAATGAGAACTCACAATCGAATGTGCTCCCTAAAATTCTCAGGAGACTGTAGAAGGTCACAGAGAAGCCCTCGACTTGAGCTGGTCAAGACGGGATGATATGTTGGAATCACATTCGGATGGAAGAACTCGGTGAAGGTACGACGATGGATTCTCCACGCGTTGCCATATGGTAACACTGTAAACGCCCAGTCAAACCCAATTCTGTAGTCTACTCAGAGTTGCGTCTCGGCCTAGTAGTAGTAGACTCACATATCATTGACCATGGCCACTCGTGGCCGGTCCGAGTAGATTGTTGATCGCTTCTCGAGAAGGTCATATGTTCGCACCGAGGACCCGAGCACAAGAAAATCGCGGCCGAACACTCTGAAGTAAACCATATCACCTAGAGCGTGCGTTATCAGTCATTCAAGTTCCATGCACCCACAAACACTGGGTCTTGTCCTACCATAGGTTTTGAACCATTCGTTATACACTAGCCATGGCTTCTCAAACGGAAAGTCGAATAGATTGTCGATTATCGGGTAGCCCCTAGGACCTGGAGGGAGCGGGAGTCGTCTTGGATTTTCACGATCGCCTCGGTACACGTCATAAAGCTGCCATGCTAAGAACAGCCCAAGACCACACACAGCTAAGCTAGCCGAGTCAAGGGATGACGCCATAAGCAGCATCAAGCTGTGGGGTTTCAGCGAGCTGGATAGGGCAGCTTTTAAGGTGCAGCAGTATGACCTAGATATAAATCAATGATGACACAGTGGCTTCTCACACTTCTCAGGAACGATACCTGTTGGGAGCCGAGTTATCCACATCTGGTAGGAGCACTCCAGTTGAACAAAACACCGTCGTACTACTAATGTAGTCTTCCGAAGAAGTAGGGTTTCAGACGTCCAAAAAGACGCCGACCGCCATGCACGAGTCGAGGCTCCTTTAGACTGAATCAAGCGCTCTCGCTGATTTCGACAAAGGGTTTGTAGTGCTATAGGGGTGGGCTCTAAGTTAAGTGTATCCTAATAAACTCCTTCACGAACTGTCGTACTCCTGATCCCACACCCGTCTCATAGAGCGGAGGTTCATTTATTACATATGACAGTCCTTTGACATTGTACGATACTATGGACTGGGAAGGACCTCAGGCTACTTTTCTGAGAATGACATGTGTTTTCTGCAGAAACTATTCCTACCAATGGTTTCGAAGTACTGTTCGAACCTGAAAACATTGCCAAGCCCTACTGGGTTGCCTAGGCAGTGGCGGTGAGGAGGTCAGAACGACCCAGTTATTGACTGACTTTGCCTAACGCTTTCTCGTGCTGGCAGTGCATTTGAGTGAGGGATGATTGTAGCTGCTTGAGAGGTGGGCAAAAGCCCGTCTATTCTGCCCGATGGATGCTCAAACCGGGAGGCAAGATACTAGGCCGCAACTCCCAACCAGTGTAAGAGGGGTGCCGCCTGCCACGACGCGTCAAGCCTAGCTTGACTCCCCCAAAAACATAGGAGTGGACCAGAGGAAAAGGTGGGGATACATACATTAACGCACAACAGACAAACAGTTTGCAAATTATCGTCATCTAGACCAAATAGAGGGCCAAAATATGTTATACGGATGCTCATGGAGCAGTAATGTGCGTTAGAGAAAATTTCTCACATATACAAGTCCATTAATGAATAAGAGTTCACCTAGATAGTGTTCACATCAAGGCCATATGCTGGAATCCCAGTTGCTGAGAGAATGGGGTAAAGCCCCGAACGATAGATGCCGGGGAGAGATGATGCGTTCCCACAAATAATGCAGCAGTGAGGATACACAAATCGGGTAGCAATGTGGGCGATCATACAAGCACCAATGTTGGATCGACGGAGGGTTTCCAGTTATGTTTCCCTGGTGTCCAATACAGCGGTCAGGGATGCATGCGTGAATGGATGCAAGTGTGAATGCCAATACTGAGCGCTGATGTAGGAGGGACTCAGCGTCACCATCGTGTGAGTGTAAATGCTGATGCTGATGCGGGAGGGGACTCGGTGTCACCATCCAATGCGCCAGTGCCGGAGGGACTCTAGTCACCATCCTTGCAACTCTGATGTGGGTACGGGCGTGTATGCGGATGCAGGTGTGTATGCGAATGCGAATGCGGATGTGAATGAATGTCGGAGGGACTTTGTGTCACCATCCAATAGCCAATGCCGCGGTGAAATCGAGGGCTAGTGTGCAGATTATGGAACAATGGCTCCAGTGCGCAGTGAGTTCTAGATGCTCCCGGCTGTGCCGGGTGAGAACCATTGGGTGCTACGAGCTGCGGTGTTCGGTGGATGCAGGGAGAGGGCGCTAGTCTGGTTAGAGGGTTCAGAGCGCTGACAATGTGTGTAGGCTAGACCACGAAAAGTTATCGAGGAAGGACAGGATAAAACTTGCTGAGATCGAGGTCTTCTACCCAGGCTGCGGTGTCGATGTTTTGAAGCTAGAAGGGACGGCCTGTCGACCGTAGTCCTCGAGCAACCAAGGCCACCTGCCAACGTTGGCGGAAGAGGACCGTGACTCGCCGTTACTGTCACGCTTGGCGAAGTCATCACTCTACCCGGTGTCACTGTGTTCAGCCAATTCTGGGCTGACGAATGTACCACAGAATTGATTCACGACATTGATTCTTCGACCAATCCGTGGCCCAACGGGGAACTAATAAAGGAAGTAAATTCCACAATTGATTCGGGAGAGGCTGGGGATTTATTGTCACAAATTAAGTCCTGATGTCTATAACGGGCCATCAACTCAATTGTCTTTTCAGCTCGTGATCCACTCCCAATTTTGAATCGCCTCATGATTCCCCGTCTGCCCTCGAGTCAATCGTTGAATTTGATTCTTATTCATATTTTTATTTTTGACTTGTCCAAGAACGAGATGGTGATATAGATTGATGAGTTCTCATGAATTCGTTCGTGGTCACATTCGTTGATAGCTACCGATTCAGACTTATCTCTAGTGAGACTATCCGTTATTGACAGATGTGGCGAATCTGTGTCATCACGCCACATTCCGTTGCTGTCTACCTTCACAGGACTCATATCAACGTTCAACATTGTCACGCGCTCACAGATTACGAAGTGGATATTAAATCTATCTGGTTCAGCAAATGCAAGGAAACGTGCTATGGGACTTCGTCTAAGCAATTTCCCACTACGTTATCCGGCGGTAGTATGCGGGCCCTAAGCATACGCTATGATAAAAGCTATCTACAAAACGAGAGCTGCGTTGACGATTGAGCAGACAGACTCGGTAAGCAGCACACTATTGGCTCCCTTGACCTTTGCAGCTCACAGGTACTCATAACTCAGTGGCTTTCTTCGTGCCGTTCGCGCACATATCAACTTTATTTCATCTTACGCAATTCGTTTCAGTATCTCACCACACAAGTCTTTGTTCTCCTGACCTGCCCCGGGATGATCATCGCGTCGATTCGACGAGCCACTGGACATCTACATGTGAACTCGCCTTCCTTACTTTTAATATCCCATCAATCTAGTCACTCGCGCCATATTTGGGCCCTTGTTCCAATGGTCGAACTTCTTTCGTCTTATATTTAAATGTCCTAGGAAAGTAATCTTGGCAATGTATCAAGCAGCATTCGCCTCCTACCCCCTTGGCAGGATTCTTTTTCTCATGCTGATTACGACTGGCGCTTCTCTGAGCTCGTGAGTCCTCCCTGTTGTTCTAATGCCGCCCGCACTCATGACATGGACCACGTCCTAAGAACATGTCGAATGCTGCACCGCATGGAAGCTGGTATTCCTGAGCTTCGGCATCCACTGGGTCCGTTCCTTGCGATATGCCTATCAAACGTGATAGGCGCAGCTGACCGCTCTGTGCAATATCTGTCATGTTGGTTCAACAAGCCCAAATGATACGAGCTGTGTATAAAATGCTCTCAGTGCAGCAGTACCGTCTATCATTAGTGCACACATGCGATCGATTTTGCTCTCCGTATTATCGCTCATCCCCGTTGCAGTCTTTGCAGGTCAGATCCCTGTGATCGACGGTGTGATTGGTGGTGTCAGTAATTCCACCGAGCCTATCCAACCAAGTGTTCTAAGCTCCGCTGCAACAACTCCCGGTAAATTACGGTTTGTTCAAAACTCGGGTGTCTGTGGTATGTCATTGTCATTCTACGCTGTCTTGGAGGAACATAGCTCATAATCCATAGAAACTACGCCTGGCGTCAATCAGGCGTCCGGCTACGGAGATCTCACTGCAACTGAGAGTATCTGGTAGCTTTATTTGTTGTGCTTTGTCGCAAAAAAGTGACGCATTTTCTCAGGTTCTGGTTCTTCGAATCTCGGACCAATCCAGACAGTGCTCCTCTGGCCCTTTGGTTCAACGGAGGGGTAAGCTGGCCACTTTGCACCGCCGGTCCACTTCTTCTAATACATTCATTTTTCTCTCTAGCCTGGGAGCTCTAGTATGATTGGCCTTCTCCAGGAGCTTGGTCCTTGCCGTATTACAAATGACAGTAGATCTGTCACCTTGAACCCTTTCTCGTGGAACAATGAAGCTAATCTACTTTTCATCGACCAACCTGTTGGAGTTGGTTTCTCGCACGGAGACCTTAAAGTCGGTACATCACAAGCAGCCGCAGCAGACGTCTGGACCTTCATGCAAATCTTCTTCGCCGACCCTCGCTTCGCCAAATATCGAACCAACAACCTAGCCATCTGGACCGAGTCGTGAGACTGTTGACAATAGCTTTCGTATCGCGTGACTCACTCGCAACTTCTTAGTTATGGTGGACATTATGGACCGACGTTTGCTGCGTAAGTTGTGCTCAAGAGCTGGGATCTGCTATTACTAAGAGGTGGTGTATAGTCACTTCTTAACACAAAACGCCGCCATCGACCGAGGAACCGTCAGCGGTGTCAAACTGAACCTCAAGGTTTTAGGTGTTGGTGATGGACTCACGGTGCGACTTGCTGTTGAGCAAGTATGATAACAATCTATACTGACTTTTGATCCGTAGGACCCTCTTATCCAATATCCAGGATACATACAATACGCTGCTAGCAACCCATACCACGCCCTCGTTTCGTCCTCTGTCATTTCACGCGCCAACACTGATTGGTCGTCATCGAATGGATGCAGAGCTCAAGTAGGCTCAAACTCCTTGAGCTCCCTAATGATGGAGAGACTAATATCGTTTTTGAGATTTCCAATTGCTATGCCACAGGCACGAACTCGGTATGTTCATCGGCTCAAAGCTTCTGCAATAACCGGATTCTGTCGCCGTTGGCTGGCAACTGGGATGTGAGTCTACTTAAAACTCAGAATATGAAGACCCCTTGAACGTCTTTATTCAGGTCTATTATGTGCCTACACAGAACCCTGATCCATACCCTCCCGCCATTTCCAGTTATCTCAACTCAATCGCGTCGCGCATCGGCGCTGAGTCTACCTGGACTCAGAGCAACAATCGAGTCTACAACAATTTCGCCTCGACTGGTAAGCCCTGCCCGTCATGTAACGCAGACCAATGAATTTCACCACGTTTTAGGCGATTGGATGCATAACTCGAGACCTGATCTCGAGACCGTTATCAAAGCAGGGGTAAGGGCGACAGCTGGACAATGTATAGTAATTAACTCAAGTATTTATGTGCTCCTCTTTCTCAGGTTCGAACCATTGTATACGATGGTGACGCCGTAAGTCATTCGTCCTTCCAGTAAAAGTAATGACTCAGATAGTTGTATTATTATTCTGTACAGGATTACATCCTCAACTTCAACGGCGTTGAGGCGATGGTCGACGCTCTTCAAACTCAATTCACCGATCTCTATCATTCACAACAGTTTGCGTCGTTCAACGTTAGAGGACAATCTGCTGGCATGTTCAAGAATGCTGGCACTTTCTCTTACGTGAGGTTCTTCGGTGCTGGCCACGAAGTTCCTGCCTACAAGGTGTGCCAATGGTTGTATCTCCGGTTATTCAGTGCTAATACCCTGGATCTAGTGGGGTACCCTAGGGGTTGGGGAGGCTGCTGCGCAGATGTTTACACAGATCATGAGGAATCAATCCTTATCGTCTACCTAGATATCTTGATCGACGACAGACGGTCCTGCAGTGCACAATCACACTCGAACGAGCCCCGATTTGAATTCAGCTCTTAATACTGCAATAAAGTCATGTTTTCTACCGGCCGAGAGAATACTATCTGCCAGTAGTAGTCTGAGGCTGAGCACACCTTCGCCCAATGCGATCTCCACATTTCATGCTTAACTGCATTTCATCAATACTAGAGCTACCCAGCCAAGTATGAGCCAAAGGGGTCACTGACGGACTTCAGGTTGGGCAATTGAAGAGACGTTGCTGAAATTTAACCTGCCTGTTAGACTAGTACCCTTCCTGTCCTCCTCTTCTTGACGTCTTCATGAAAAGATTCTCCTGGTCATCCCGCAAAGCAAAATTGCATTTCTCTACTAATGCATTGCAGCCAATATCGGAGCGGTCAGTCGACTCTGAGCAGCAAAAAGCAGTGGTTATTTCGTCGTGCGATGCACTGCCGCTGAGGCTCTAACCGACATGATCCGAGTCCTTATATTTTCTGGGACACCTTGGGCTGTTGCTTTGCCCCTCATTTTCGATAACAAACGAAGAAGTTTCAGCATTTAGGCTCAAAAAATGCCGGCTCATGACTCGGTCCTATCCTACTTTTATCTTACGCTATTACAGAATGTATATTTCACATGCAAAATAAGAGTATGCTATCTAGGCAGATTTCCCCCAGAAAAGCAACAGCCCCGATAGAACAGCTACATAGAAAATGCGACTTCCTAACGAGCCCGCATGGCATAGATATCCAGCAGGGGAATTAAAAACCAAGTCCTTTATGGCAGTACCCAACAGATTTGGGTATTTGCGTGAGTGATGGAGAGGCCTTGGAGTATTTTCTAGGTTCTCCTCTCGGTCACTCAATTCCATGACGCAACCTGAATGAGCGCAATCTAGCTCTACGCTACGGTGTCTTTGAATCTCCTTTCCGCGTTCTCCAAAGTATCTCTGGCTTTCGAAGCTCCAACTGTCATTTGCTCTGACCCAGTTTGCCAGTCCATAGAGATACTGACTAACTTGTTCGTCAACCTCAGCACCCCAAGAAGGTACCTCCTCCAATGCGGATAGAAACTTCCCCCGTAACATCCTGTGGTGAGCATCAGCCCACTGCACAGCATATTCAAGGTCCTTGCCGAACTGGTGCTTGGCGATTGTCAATATGTTGTGCATGTCATCTCCTCTCGCATGCTCCACTTTGAAGGAACAGAGATCCTAGTATGAACTTGTGAGTTATACGTCTAATCAGATTCGAACCTTCCGACACACATTTCCAATAATAAGCATATCGATCGCACTTAGAGTCATTGCGCGAATGCTCGGATGCTCCATCACGAAGCCTGGGATATCCAAACCCAACTCCAAGATTGCAAAAGAGGGCTTGGCCCCGATATTATCCCTTCTCATGTCAAAGTAATCCTCTATATCTCGAAAGTGACTTTTGGACCTATCCTGTGCTTGTATAACGACAGACTGTAAGTAGGCATCGAAGGTGTCAATGAATCGCTGGATCGATGTTTTGTTGCTTATACCAAAGGTACGAGCCCAAAACCTGTTTTGCGTGGTACCATGAGCACTCCGTCTACAATGAGTGTGATGACGAGCTTACTGTCGGGCTATTTCTCCAACTATGGACTCTCCTTTAGGTCGTGCTTTGAAAGGGTTACGAATTGCATCCATTGTAACGTTCGCGATCATGGATGCGTGGACCTCGTCACCAGCGTCGGTGTACTCGTCTATAACAAAGAATAGATTCATTAGATCACATCCTGTTCGTAGGTGATCTATGCATTCTTTCAGTGGAAGATCATTCGCATACAACATACAAGCAAATACCTCTGCTTGCGAGAGGATATGCAAGAGATGCCAGTAGGTCTGTGAGAAAACATAAGTGCTATCAGTCGGATAGTCACATAAGATAACTATTCGAGGTACTGACTGAAGTCGCATTTATTGAAGCTCGTCTGGGCTTTTGGGGTGAAGGGCTTGAAGTTTTCGAGCCAGGCCGATGACTCCGCCTTGACTTCGAGATAGTTGGCATTGATAGCTCGAGGCCAGGGCCAGGCTGCGAGAGTTCTCGGGATCCTGAGGCTTCGAGGAGACATTTGTAGTGGAAGGTATAGCGAAAACTTGGGGAAACTTTGCCAACGCACTGCAGCTGGGACGGTTCCATTTATTCACCAGTCTTAAGCACCTTGGATACTTTACCTCATCTGACCGCATTGATCTTGGGAGTAAGCATCGTACAGCTAAGTTTCGGACCCACAAGAGTAACCATGTACAGCTGGTCTGAGCCCCCTTTCCATGACTCGAGCCAGTTCACATTCTCGGTGCCTACCTGGCCCAGATTTTGGCTTTTTGATGCTTTTTGAAGAAAAAAAAATCTGTGGCCGTCCCACCGAATGTTAGATCCTGCAGCATCCTGAGTACCTCGGACATGATATCCGCAGCTGCGTTCAAAAATATACGAAACTTCTGATATCCCAAGTGGACAGATAGTAGCCGCAGTGCTACTACCTTCAGGTCCACGCCAAAGACTTGTAGCCTACATTCCCACCAGTAGTTGAAGAAGCCGCTGCTGATAATGGTTGTATATATATCCTTGATCGGGATGGCTGAATTATCATGCGTTGTTGATGTTACATAGAAACACACGGTTCGCACGACTAATTTAGATGCAGTCGCGACAGTGTAGATCAGTTCGGTTCCAATACTGACTACTGTGGATGCTTACTGACTACTGTAGATGCTTAAATTGAGGTATTTTTAGCTTTTGAGAAGAGAGCTCAGGCAGCAAGGGGCCATGCACGTTTAAACTTGGTTCATTGGTGTATATCAGTTACGAACACAAATATAAATCAGGACCAGCTAAACCAGCCAGACGTTAGTGTTTTAGATATGTGATGAAAATTGATTTATTCCCGAAAATTTGAACCTTGCAGCAGTACGCAAATCGTTGATGAATCTGGTGGGTAAAACACCTGAGAATGAGAATGTAGTTCTTTCTAATTACCGGGACGACTCAGGCCTCGTTGTTCCCAGCGCTCCGGGATAAAAGATTGGTTGAGATCTAGGGAAGTAATTGAGCGTAACTCCGCTGTGGGCAGATCAACCATCTAGTTGTAATTTGACGCGATTATGCTGGGAAAAAATACTGGTCCATATACAGAATCCAAAATCCGACGTAACAAGAGAGCGCTAGACTGCGAGCTAACTTGATAACAAACCTGGGCGCAAGTTCAGAAGCATCATAGTTTAGCTACTTGTTGTACGCGGAAGGCCTGTATCCACGGCGAATTATGTATGCGTACGTGGAAACCGGTTTTCTTGGGAGCGCTCTGCTTCTTCAATTGATCGGAAGACACGGACGGCCCGTGGAGCATGAATCAAAATGAACGCCGACTTCTACGAATACTGCAGGTGTTTCTTCTTTGAGCCATCAAACTTGAGTGCATGAATCGAGTCATTGCACTTGATTCAAGAGAATGCTGCGAAGATATAAATAACCCTTATCAGGTTCTATTCCCTCAGCACCCGGGCATTACCCTTGGCGATCTAGTCCTCACGGTGTTTAGCTGATTCAGCATCTTGTTCGATCAATCAAGTATCCTTCAACTAACACGAATTACTGGCGCATACTAGATGAGACCAATTGCTACAGATAGCCTGTATCTTCCCTAGCATTGGCAGGCGTATTACCATGCTTGCTTGATTCGTACAGACAGATACAAACAGCTCAGAAACCACCACCACAACAAAGACTACCGCAGAATAAACCGAGTCTATCCAAGGATAGTACTTGCCGAGTACCTTGGACAGTCTGCTATTCGCTCACAGTATACTTAATGAACCGTCACATGCGGGGGCAGCTGTGATATCAGCCCACGATCAATCGTCATGAGGGAAAGGTCGGAAGAGACATTTGTGACAGGAAAACCATCATTGAGTAGGATTTGTCTTTCCATACTTCAGCGGCTCATCTTAACTTCGTCAACCTCAAACCAGGAGCCCATGGTCATGCCACGTCCAGGGGGTTGATATCACCGATCCGTGTACTATGTATAAGGTTTGGAGTTCATCTACAAGTCTGATCGGCCACTAACGGGTGTTCATAGCCACGATTCGCAACGATTCGGAATATTCTTCCTCACTACTACGCGACAAAGTAGTTGTAGGTGAACGAACGGTTCAGTACATCGATTAGAGTTCGAAGCTGCCTCGAAGGCTTGTAACAACATCAGCTAACAGGTGCTACCACGATTACTCAGACGCTAGGAGCGGTGGTCATTTTCCCAACGGAGTCTAAGTCCCGCAGAGGATATGCGCCTGACTGTGTGTAACCTCCCTTTGAGATACTGACATGAATTCCAGAGTTGGAACGATGATTGACCAAGGTAGAAGGCATGCTACCCGATCGATAGCTAGTGGCATTTTCTCTTGTCAAGCCCAGTCCAACTCTGACAACGATCAAAAGAGGTGTCATTGTCTATATATCAAATAGTGAGAAATTGTCGAGAACCCATCATAGCGCGAAAATACCAGGCTACNNNCAAGTTGAATGATACCAGTGACACCAACAAAACCTGCGGGGCTGCCACTTATGTCCAATGCAAATACAA
>JANIEX010000109.1:0-60219 GCA_027627405.1 Leucocoprinus birnbaumii | reverse complement strand
GCCACTTCCAAATGCTAAGAATTGTATAACCTCCTAGGCAAGGCGACGTGGACATAAATCCCCCCAATATGACTTGTTCGATGAAGACCTGAGGGCTAGCTAGTCAAAGCATAATATATGCGATGAGTGGAACTGTCAATAGTTGTACTCTCTTGCTTTACGGGTTAATCTTGACCTTCCTTGCGACTCCATCCAGTCAAGGCGTGGTCGCCGCGAGTGTTGGTGACACCAACTCGTTAGTGGCTGGATTAGGGGTTAGAAGCATCTGTCAAGATGGTAGAAATGCTGCCCATGAGACTTGCGCACTCTGGGAGCTTTTCAATGCATTGTTGAGCCTGTACGTACAGCGGTGAGTGCTATATATATCACCATTTCCCTGAACAGGCTTTGCCTTTTCCCCCACCTCGATTATTGCGTTGCCTCTTCTCGAAAGACCCCAGCCTGTTCTCCATCACCACCAGCCCCGGTGAGATTACCACGCTGTTGCAGTTGCTCATTAACCTGTCGTGGCTAAAGAGAACGATCGGTGATTCAGCATTATTCGTAAATTCATTAATGCATGATGTCACTTTGTCGACTACGACGACGCAGCTGTTCAGGTTGATCTATCTAGCTATCTGGATATCACAGTCATATGGGGAAAGGCATGAGGTCTAAGCTGCGGAAGTAGCTTCCCAGATCAGCGTCCGCCGTGTGCGATTGGCGAGTCCTGAGAGATTTTGGTTTGTGGTGTTTAATTACTGGGTAGCGGGGACGTGGGGTACGCAGTGTGTGGATGTATCAGACGCACGAGTGTCAGATAACCAACGTTCATCTGGGTCTACAGTTATCTGTGCGTCCAGAGGAACAACTCGGAATTGAGTTCTTGAACTGGACCGGGTATAGGGTTTTGAGATACAATTACAGCTCGGTCAGGCTGGAAACATATTGTATGCTATGCTAAAAAGGTCCGAGAGGCACTGTCGAAATTTAAGTAATTTGTGGCTGCAAGCATTTGAGCTTTGAGGTACGTTAGGAGCATTCGTTAAATACTATGGATACTGAAACCGAGCTGAAGGAATAGGTCTTATACGGCCATCTTGAGTTTGTGAGTTTCAACCAGTTTGAGTGAGTTCGATCAGCAGGCAGGCAGCAAGCAGGGTAACAGCGTTCAGGCAGTTCTTGCGAACAGGGCATGTTTTGGGGTTGTCGACTAGAGAAGCCGGGGTTGACCCGGATTTCTCCGTTTGGTTAGGACATCAGGAGAACTGCTGTGAGCATTGAAAATAATCCAGTGTTCATTCGTATGAAAATGGTCCTCGTCAGAATAGAGTGCACTGCGATGAGAGTGGAGAACGGCCTGGACGTACAGAAGCAGCGCCTTTTGGGGGAAGTGCTTAGTGAGTCTTCGAGAGAGAGGGGCCAGGCCACCACGTGGATCCAAAGAAGGGGCACCGCCACAGGAACAATTTGCGGCTCTTGTGCTGTTTTCAGGGTCTGATCCGATTGCCAGACTGAAATAAAAGGGCAACGACGTTTCAGTCGAACTCACTAAACGCCTCTCCTGTCTATATCATGGGTCAGCTTATGAGCTCCGTCATCTCTGCATATCTCAATGCTGCCACGCTACTATTACCTACACTTACACGACGACCTATAACGCTAGTACCATCTCATAAGGACGAAAAAACTTTGTGCCGGTTGCATCCAGACGAGCCTCATGAGAGATTCAGACCTGTACCTGATTCTTGCTCGCCTCCAACACTGACCTCTACCCTTGCTCGTCCGATACCAAATTCATACTGGGCAACGCGGCTATTGCTCGCTTGCGAATATCCCTGGACACCGAAAGACCCCAACAAACCTAAACTTGATGCACTTCTACGCGCCGGCGTGCGGACGTTCATTGATTTGACGGAATGTGGGGAACTCAGGCCATACTGTGGGGAAGTTCTGACCACGCGAGCCGAAATCCTGGGAATTGACAAGAAAGAGATCGAATATCATCGATTCCCAATTACCGACCGTTGTCTACCTCAGTCCATCGAATTTATGTACTCCGTGATGGACGTTTTACGAGACAACGAGAACCGTGGTCGAATATCTGCAGTACACTGCCGAGGCGGGATTGGACGGACGGGAATGGTTATTGGGTGTTGGTTAATAGAGAGCCGCAGAGCGAAGGATGGAGTCGAGGCTCTCGAGATTATTGCCAAGGAGTGGAAAACTGTCGAGAAGTGCAACAGATTCCCACATAGCCCCGAGACGGGACCACAGTTTGAGTTCGTGTTGCACTTTAAAGCTGCTCCGAAACCGATTCAGCTTGTTTCCGTTGCTTCATAATGGCACCCACCAAACTGATCCCGTCAGCCCTCGTTGCTTCGACGCGTATCACTTATCATACCATCGTCGAGATACTATGATTTACTGCTACTCCTCGACTTTCACCACACACCACACCCCAAATACCGGCTCCCGCATCTTGCTCGGTATCTCAGGTTAATCCTGGGCTTTCAAACGATGATCTTTCGGATCAACGTATCCGAGTACCCTTAGTTTGTTTTTTGGTTCTTTTGTTGTGTTTTGATGCATCGCTTCATCGTGTTGTTAACGTTACATCCTGCATTTGTCTCGCTTTTCCAATTCTGCTCATTTGGACTTGTTCGCGTCATACGCGTCATCATCGTCTTGGACATTGTATTCTACTTGCATTAAACCCTAGAATCGCATTTTTCCACTCCACTTTTTCTGGTTTTCACTATTAGCGTACATTAATTACTTGAACTAGATGCTGATCGGATAGCTGGAAATAGAGTGTCGCTCTCCCCAGATCCAGTTCTAAGGCCGCCAAATCAGCTGAGATCTTTCAATCTCACGAACACAGTGACTATGAAATCGCTTGAGGTGAATCGCCTACACAGCCTCCTTATACTTTCACTCGAGTACTCCACCACCCAACTTCGAAGCAGAAGCATGGAATACAAGGCTTCGTGACAGTAATGACTAAGCCAATATGCCGAGTCCAACCCTGAGTTCTTAGATAGCGCCATCACACCATCGATCCTAGATTGAACGTTTGTTGAACATTTTCAGCACTTGCGTCCACCCATGGTCTACTTGCATGAACATACCTGGTGGAAGGAAGCCTTGGTGTATCAGATCTACCCAATTTCGTTCTTTGATTCCAACGGAGATGGAATAGGCGATCTCAACGGCATTCATGCAAAGCTTGATTATCTCAAGGAGCTTGGCGTTGATGTGCTCTGGCTTTCACCAATCTACCGTTCTCCGCTCGCAGACATGGGATATGACATGTAAGCTCGAGATTCTCTTTCCCTGGCCCTTGACCAAATTATCGTGTCCTCGTAAGCTCTGACTATCGTGACATTGACCCACGATATGGAACACTTTCTGACTGGGATAATCTAATGAAGGGTGTGCATGAGCGCGGAATGAGGCTCGTGTAGGTATGGCTTTCGGTTAATATATTACTTGAATGACCATTGCCTTGTGCCAGAATGGATCTTGTCGTCAATCACTCGTCTGACGAGGCGAGTATTACCTCTTCCTCCTTTGCGAGATGATCTAATGACTTCTTAAGCACGAGTGGTTCTTACAGTCTCGCTCCTCAAAAGACAATGCGAAGAGAGACTGGTACATCTGGCGCCCTCCCAAGTTCGACGCTGCTGGAAACCGACTTCCCCCAAACAACTGGCGGTCCGTATTTCAAGGTATGCTGACGTTTATTCCTACTTCACATCGAGGTGGTACCTCAGTGGCACTTGTTCTGAGAACAATCATCTACATTAGGTTCTGCTTGGGACTATGATGAGGAAACAAAAGAATACTATCTCCATCTTTATGTCTCAAAGCAGCCCGATATGAATTGGGAGAACCCGGAGGTCCGCGAGGCTGTTTACGACTTGATGAAGTTCTGGCTTGATCGTGGATGCGACGGCTTTAGGGTTCGTGATATAGTACCACACCTCTGGCCTGTGTTGGTGTTGATAAATCTGTCAACCAGATGGATGTCATCAATCTCATTTCCAAGACAGAGGGGCTTCCTGACGCCCCTATCAGTGCTCCCGACGAGTTTTATCAGCCTGCGAGTATGCACTACGCCAACGGGTTGGTCCCTTTATCCCACTTTGGTAGTGAAAAATATAACGATATCTCATCGACAGGCCTCACGTACACGAATATATCAAAGAAATGGGGCGAAACGTCCTTTCACGTCAGTGACTCTTGTTAACTTTCCAGATATGGCTTGTTGGATGACACACGACATAGAATATGATATCATGACCGTTGGCGAGACACCATTTACACATGACGCAGCCCAACTAGCGGCCTATGTCCTTCCCGCCAATAAGGAACTGAACATGGTCTTTCACTTCGAACTGATGGACATCGATTCTCCAATGGAAGGGCCCCAGAGGGTTCCCTTAATTAAAAAGGAGTGGAAGTTGGAGGAATTGAGGAGGATTATCGTTCGCT
Source organism: Leucocoprinus birnbaumii (assembly GCA_027627405.1). Classification (NCBI taxonomy): domain Eukaryota; kingdom Fungi; phylum Basidiomycota; class Agaricomycetes; order Agaricales; family Agaricaceae; genus Leucocoprinus; species Leucocoprinus birnbaumii. The sequence continues at coordinate 55,743 of JANIEX010000109.1, read as the reverse complement.
GGCAATTGTATAAACGTGACGAAGGCTTTTGGAATGCGTGAGTACAGGCATCATCGACATCTACCGCTTGTTTCCGCGAACTCAGCATCGAATTCAAAAATAGGGTATTCATCGAGAATCACGATCATTCTCGAGCAGTCTCACGATTTGGGAATGATTCACCTACATGGAGGGCATTGTCTGCCAAAATGTTGGCGATATTGGAGATCACGCAGGGTGGTACCCTTTATCTTTATCAGGGACAAGAGCTCGGTTTGCATAACTTCCCGAGGACATGGGGAATTGAGGAATACAAGGATGTCGCGTCACAGAATTACTGGAATCGGTAGTTATATCCCGTGATCTTGTCATGAAGTGAAGTTGAAACATTCCTAGAATCCTGAAGAAGCGACAAGAAGAAGCTGGAAAACAAGATGTTGACATGAGCGACGTTCTAGACGGGTTCGCTCAGAAAGCCAGAGACCACGCACGGGTGCCTATGCAGGTGAGTCGTGCCTCTTCAGGGATTCACGTAAATAACGTGTGCGGTACCTCAGTGGGATGCTTCGCCTCACGCAGGTTTCACTACTGGTACCCCGTGGATGCGTGTCAATGAAGATTATGGCAAATGGAATGCTGACGCAGAGCTGAAAGATCCTTCTAGCGTCCTTGCATTCTACAAGAAGGCACTCAAGCTAAGGAAGAGCAATCCTATGTTTGTATGTCGTCCTTAAGCTACCTATCTGAGGCTGAAAGAAAATAATTCATGCCGCTAGACTTATGGGGAATTCAGAGATATTTCCAATAACCACCCGCAGGTCTTTGGGTATCTCCGAACACTGGGGAATACGGGGGCCCTTGTCCTCCTGAACTTCAAGGAGACCCCTGTGTCGTTTGATATTCAAGGAGTCGATCAGCTAACCGACTATGAGCTCGTTCTAACAAATTATGACAACGTTGGGTCAGATGTCCTGTCAAATAAAACAAATCTTCAGGATGTCGCTATTGTGCTCAATGGGTACGAGGGACGAGTTTATCTGAAGTGAAGTGGTGCCCCGTTGATTAGACGACTTGGTGAGCTTCGAGAAACGTCCTGGCTTGCAAGAGGCATCACTGATAAGGGTGTTGCTTGTAGAAAAAGGGCATGAACACTGAGCAGCCTGACGCCACATACGTAAATATGTAATTCAGGTCTCTAGGCTCCAAGGAGTACAAAAGAACGGCGATTTCAATCATATGTAATTCCATATTCCTCAATGTCCTATTTTATCGCAGACATAACCGCAAATATCGGATAATCATATGCGCCCTGGATTTGATGTTACCTCCACATGTCACGAAGTGGCTGATGGGGTACCGCTCCCCATTCTCTCGGCCTTGAGGCAAGTACAACAATCTCCTTACGAGCTTAATATGGGAAAGATATTACTATGACCAGCCATTGAAGCGGAGTGCTCGCGAGAACTGATTCAGTGGAAAAATGTGGTGAGAGTGGTACTCGACTTTGTCTTACACCAGGGTCAATAGAATTATCACCTTCTCCATCTATACCACTTGTTTACCCAAGTATGACCTCACGTCCTGCTATGTATTACCAGAGGACAGCTTCTGTTATCAAAGATGTGTATATTTTATCCATCACCCTTTTACACTAGTTGACAATGATCCAAAGATGTATGAACTTGTTGGATCCCTCTACTACTAATAGCATCGAATTTAATGTCATAGTTCAAACTAACAATTTGTCTCAGTCTCTTGAGCCCGGTGCTGGGCTCGGAGTTGATTAAAATTGTGGTATTGGCTCGACTACATCCTGCGCATCCTTAGCCATTGTTGTAGTTTGTGGCATAGAAATCCCACGGTGACCTTGTTCTCAAAGTGGTTAGGTTGTTTGGGCTGCTATCATTATAGAGACGCTCGAAAGACTATTCGGTAAATATATTTTTTGAGGAGCCCAAGCCGAAATATCTCAATATTGCCGCAGCACATACTTAGGGACCTTCGTTCTCTCCAGCTACACCTCAAGAGAATCTTTGACTCATTTAAGTACCCCCTCGGCTGCATCCGTGGATAGAAGCTACGGGCGGAACAGAGGCCTCATTCTAGTCACCTGCTAGAGAGCTTCATAGCGCATCAACACTACTCTGTAATATTCAGGGTTATCTCCGGCGCGCGTACCATCAAGTCTCTCCTTAAAAATTTGACTGATCTGTCTTGTTCTGTTTGTGGTATAGGCTTCGATCTTTCTGCACCCGGTTGATTAGGCGGAAACGTGTTAGGACCGAGGACCTGACCGCATGACCAGAGGTGGTTTCCGGTAGAACAAAGCCTTATGTGTAAGACTACGTAGGGGTGCTCAAACGAATGGGCTGACAATTGGGGGTCCGTCGATATACGGGTGATCTAGTCCAAGAAGTCGACCAGTTACAAGAAGGCCAACTAGCTTGCTTCCAGGAGGGCTATGCTGCTTCTAGGTATACCATCCTTCTCACTCTCTGCCAGAGGATCGTACTACTCTCCTTAACCCCAATTAGTGCCATCAGCCGCTGGATTCTTTCGAGCGGTTTACAGCTTTGCAATCCGCTTGCGCTATAGAGATCAAAATTGAAAGATCTTCGAGTTTTTTGGAACTTCTTTTCCCGATAGAGAATAAAAAGCAGACGTTCGAAGCTCATTTGTCATGGACCCACACTTGTCCACAAGGAGTTCATGTTCCTATCATTAGTACAGCCGATCTCTGGCGAACTGTTAGATCGCCGACGTTTCACGATCCAGCCCCTCTTACCCCAAAGATTCTCTTATAGGGCACCGTCCTCACTCGACACATTTCCCCTGCACCAAGAGCATCCTATACTTCTCGTGTCTCCTACCGTCATTCCTCCGTGAAGCTTTTGAAGTTCTCGCCGTCACTGGTCCATCATCTATCGGTATGCATACCTATCACAAATCTACGTGTTAGAGTCGTAGCTGAGGGTTACTCTTTCGTAGTCGTCACCTAGACCTATCCGATGTCGTTTCGAACCTCCACTCCCGCGAATTTCACTACGGTGCCAACTATTAACTACCTCCCCGATGAAATTCTAGGGCGAATATTCTATCTCGTGTCCTGTGCCTCTACGTTATGCCAAGCTTCGCGGCGCGACCTTCTATCAGTCACTTACGTTTGTAGAAGATGGAGGCATTTAGCTTTGGCCTTGGGAGAGCTCTGGATGCACCTCTCAATATTATTCCCCATCACTGAACAAGAGCTGTTGCGAGCGAAGGAATGGGTTAGTCGTTCAAACCCTTATCCCCTGACTATTATCATCGATATCCGCGATCCAGACTGGGACTTTAACGAGGAGTCCCACTTGGTTACGCGGTTTGAGATGCAGGCTACTATGGGAGTCATACTTCCTGTGGCCGAGAGATGGAGATCAGTTAATATTCTGGCAGACAATTGGGAACCCCTTCATGTCTTTCTGCACCACACCCAGAATATTTTGGTCCCTATATTGCGGAACTTGCACCTAGTACGCTGTAATCCGTACTTTGCAGCTCCCAGTCAAGTTTTCGTCCCCTCAAACTTGAGAGCGCCTTATTCCTTGCTTGGGGGTGTCTCATCAGACGAGCTCACGTCGATCGAGCTTGAAGGGGTACATGTCGACTGGGCCTCCCCTGCCCTCCATAATCTCACAAAACTATCGCTCGGTTATCATGCTAGAGACGTGATACCGACCCTGGGCCAATTCCGAGACCTCTTGCACTCCAGTCCCAAGCTCGAGAGTTTCAGCCTCATTGGATGGGGACCTCAACTAGACGAGGCCTCAGTCTCGTCAATCGAACTTCAGGAATCCCGAGGGTCGATCCGGCTTCCTCAACTGACAAGTTTAGAAGTTGGGGTTATGATACCCAGCTACACGGTTGAGGTTCTGTCCCTCTTCATGATTCCTAGACTGGAGTCCCTGACAATTGACGACATCACAAGATACGATCCTCAAACTTCAACGAGACCGGACCTTGGACCTATTTTCAACTTCCTCGCCGGACAAACTTCCTCGTTTCATCCACTCTCCATTGCTACTGAACATCTCACTTCGCTTGCTATCATGAATCTTGACCCCGGCGAAATTCCTTTCAGTGCATTTCTGCATAGTCTGCAATGCCTCCGCGTCCTTCATATACGGAACTGTACCACTTCTGTTTTCAGCGGCCTTGCTCCCGATAGTGCCGGGAGCACTGCATGCCATAGCCTCCGTCAGCTCTGTGTTGACGGCTGCGATCCTAACGCCCTAGCTGATGTGATCTCGTCTCGTAAATTGGGTACCGTTTCTTACGATATGGCAGTCAACCTACTGTTGGACACAGAGGACCCCACTTCTGCTTTGTCCACCGAAACGGCTACCCGATTACAGGAGTTGAATATCAGTGTCACTCCGCTTGTCCCCTCCATGAACCGGCAATGGAAGAGTTACGAATTTGACGATTCTGAAGCTCTCGTGTCGGCTATCCTTGAGGAGCGCTGGGACGTGGCTGGAACGGTCATTCAATGAGCGCCTATGATCGTGGAATCTGACAAATCGGGTCGCTTAACCTAGCAATTGGCTTTCCTTTACTTGTATTACCCGAGCTGTGGATACATAAAGTGACCTTGTATCAGCCGAGCCTAACTACGGGATAATTAAAGTTTAGCGCTTATTTATTTTTGATCAAGCATGTTGTATTGCTGGACCACCGGGCCGTGATGTCGATAGGGCATCCATAAAAGTTCATCACAGCACTCATTGGTATACTCTGTGAGAATGACATGGACGTCAAAACTTTATATTTATTGATTAGTGCACGTAACGAGCGTGGAGCTGGCATACACTTAATTCCTTGGAGATTGCTTGGAACCATGCGTAAGGCTGTTTCCCCGACGTAGCAGTCTTGACCGCGGACGAGTCGACGTTGCTAGTTAGAATATATTTAAAGCTGTCGTGTGCACCATTCATACGAAACCATGAGATTTAGTCTTTATAGGGAGTACAGAATATCCACAGGCTCTAGATTTACATGATGATTTACAAAGATTCTGTTGTGGTGGGAGCCGGCTGCAAGCGAGCCGCCCCCTATCCGAGCATTAATTGAAAGAATGCCGGATTTCTATTGTTTGAGCCATTGAGTCTCGGAAATACAAATTGAGGTGGATCAGATCCGCTCGTTCAGGGTTTGCAGGTCCAGTGAGTTCTCAAATGACAAATTTCCGGCCGATGTCCTAGTAGGTGAAGTCAGCTCAGTCCGAGGAATCAATTGAGAAATAAATCAGGGAGTACTAGGAGCTTACCATATGATATGCGGTTCCGAGTTGTGGAACCTGGTTGTACTTAGGCCCCAGAAGCAGTCTAATAGAGACTCTTAAGGTACAGCTCGGGCTCGTGGGTATGAAGTTGCAACAACTGACCTGAGTGAGCGCAACAATTCTCCGTAGGACTGATCTGGCCGTTCCCCTGGAATTATATCAAGTTGAGAAACCTGGCAAGATCAAGAGCGCGATATCCACTCACTGAGAGAGGATATAAATGCCTGAGTGGAGCAGGATTAGAGCTCGGTGGCATTATGCGGGGGGAATAGACATTACATGACTCATCGCACCAACAGCGACTCCGTCTTTGAATGTATCTACACTTGTTTTACCGTCTTGACATGCAGACCACGAGATCTACGATTCAGGATTTTAGCAGTTTAGCTTTTATTGCGCCCGGCAGTGCCCAGATCACGTACAGCGTCGCCATGTGTTTCCTTCCTTTTCCTTACAGGTCCTCTAATGTGTTCACCTTTCAGGCGTCCGTGGGATGAGTACTAATTTGTCCATCAGGGCCTGCCTATGCTGTTCCATCAGAAGAAATCCTTACAATATAAGGAAGGTCTGTTGGGGGTTCCAGTTTAACTGAATCTTACATTGCACTGAAGTTAGGCGGAGCAATGGCTTACCTAAAACAGTCCCTGAATGACAGGACTGAGAGTCGCACATTAGTCGGCATTTCAAACGATCAAATGCTGGGAAAGCTATCTACATCAAACAGAGCCTAAACAGTTGGCCCCTCGACGTCATTACTGGAGCTGATGAATATTCTGGAACACGAACCGTGAGCCTGCAGCCCTCTGGAAGTTTGGAGACCATGATTTCGTGTAGTTCCTGTGCGAGATCTTAGAAAGATTGTCGTTAGAGATCTCCAAACCTACGTCGTCTACTATATGGCCCTTGTCCTTGAAGTCCAACGGAAAAATGACTGTATATTGTCATATAGTTTGTATTCGATTTATCCAGATGGGATCGTACCTTCGTCAAAGCCGTCAGTTTCATCGCCGTTTTGGTCTTCAGCCTGACCACCATGCCCGGAATCTTGAATGTAAGACCCATCAGGTTGGATACTAACATCATACACAGCACATACAGTGGAAAAATAGAGAGTCATGACAATTTGCACTCCGAACCAACCATTTCATTGCATCAATCATATTTTTCCGCGTAGGGAGGTGCCGAGGTTCGGTCGTATCATCGGTTAACAAGACAACGTCTTCGTTCCTGAACCCATGGTCCTCTATAGTACGACATTAAGGCGGGTCGAAAGGTAATAAATGGTTCTCGTACTCACTGATCAGCCATTTACGCACGCTGCGGGCATCATTTATGCAACCTCGAAGTTCGTGGCTTTGGCCTCGGTAGTTGATGCCGATCTAAATTTAGCATCAAGTCTACGAAAGGTTTAGTGAGAGTGATTCACTGACGCAAAGTGCCTTCTTTCGACCTGTACAGTTAGAGAAGATGCCATGAGTGTGGGGCTTAGGGGGTACTGCGGCGACTGGTCGTGATGATTGTTGGTGGGGTATAGTGTGTTGAATGTCGCCGATGGGACCCGTTGAATGATGATGAGAATCTGAATTGTGCTGTCCTTGGGGGATATCATAAGGAATAGGACTTGGATAGTATGGAGCAGGGTGAGAATTTGAGTAGCTGACAGGTTGTGGAAGTACGATGGGTTGTGATGAATGGGAATGGGAATGTCTCCGGTGTCGACCGTCACTGCCATGATGTCGCTTGTGAGAGTGTTTGATGATTATAACTTGAGGAGGGATTTGATATGGGCTACTTGTTACTCCTTCGGTGCCAGAAATCTGTTGTTGGGAATAATATCTGTTCGGTAATCAGTGGAAAGCATATCTAGTGAATATGCTAGTTCCTTACTGAGGAACGGATGTGCCATTTCTGGGTGAAAAGAGTTTTATTATTTGTCATCGTAATAGCTAAGTGTGTTTTGAACACGTACGCTATCCCAGGTGAAGATGAGATGACTGGCATAGGCATCTGGGAGGGATATGATCCGGGGTAAATTGCGGAAGTGGGTGTCGCATTCGCGTAGTAACTGGAGAAACATGGTCATCGCTTAGGGGAATCTGATGCGAGGCAACTCACGGTGAAGGGAACCTGTTTATAATGTGAGTCCCCGTTTCGACAATGATCAGCTATAACAACGTACGCAGGGCTAGCACTACGTCGAGAAGTGGGACGTGTTTGGCCGCTGTGTTCTGGATCGAGGTCCCACATCATATTGTATAGCAAGGTGAGAGGGTAATTGAGTCAGGTTGCCTGCAGCGGTTGCTATCGTTCCGGTGCAGTGAGCGATCCTCAGTCAGTTCGCAGGTGACGGGAAGAACGTTCGCAGAACGATTGCTCGGTTCCTGAAGAGTGTGATTGAAAAGCGTGCGAGAGCTGGGCAGCCTGGGCTGATGCGCTGTGCTGAAATCATCCCGAATGGGAACCTGTGCCGAGATCCTATTATAGAGTTTGTATAGTGAATCGCTGATCTTCTACTTCAAGCTTGGGGCTCCGAGCTGAGCTGTGCGTGCATCATTCGACTTCATTGATTTATAAGGGAAGAGATTTTGATTCATGATATACAGCGATTTTAACCGTTAAGCACAGTACTATTTGTTGGAGCACTGCATTATACTGTAGGAGGCAGTGGATTATCAGATTTAGATAGATGCATGCCGTGCCAGCCGGCACGGACAATGCCGGTGACCAAAGCCATCACCATTACATGATCGGGCCTAGGCGCTTTCGACTGCTCGACGTTGCGTTGAACAGGCATCGCCTTCTTCCCTACCGTGGAGCAAAGCGCTCTCTACATTGCATGCCTGCCATTCTATATTACTGCTGAGCACTGGGCTGGAGGCTCCCATCCATACATAGCGCTTCTGTGCATCTTCATGCATTCTAGAAGACGATTAGGTCTTCCTGCCTCTTCCAAGCTATGCCTCCTGTGGTGTTAACATTGTGGGTTAGGAGCACGCTACCTGGATGCCCATAACACAGCTGTCAAAGCTTCCCGGGTATAAATGGACCCCAAAGGATACAAGCTATCCCCACAGCTAGCAAGACCCATGGTAAGCAATTCTGGAGTATAAGGACAGAAAGCGTACACGCAACTTACATTCCACAGGCTCAGTGTTGCCTCAAGGTCATATTTGCGAAGTATCTCTTGGACAGGTCGGTGGTGACTGAGCTTGAGCAATATCCTTTCCTCGATGCACCTCACAGCGACGTATACGAGGGTAAACTGGATAATAAACCCGTTGCCCTCAAACGATGGAGGGTCTCAAGGGCATCTAACGAGCAAACTGAAACCACTCTCAAGGTTTGTCAACTGTGCCTGATCAAACAGGAGTCTTACTTTGACTTCCTAGACTCTTGTGAAGAAGCTCGACGAGTGGAGATCTACTTCTTCTCATCCAAACATATTGTCTTTCCTCGGTCTTTGTGAAGGAAATGGTCGGGTGCCCGTGCTCATCTTACCGAGGCTCCGGTATAATATTGCGCGTTTCGTTGGGGAGAACTCGAGAGTTGATAAACTGGCCCTGGTAAGCCCACCCGTAGAATCCCATAAGGACTAATATGGATACAAACACATTACAAGGCGTATCAACTGGCTGAAGCTTTGTCATATATTCACAGTCAAGATCCTCCTATCGTCCATGGGAGTATCAAAGATGTATGTTTCTGAGACTATGGTCTAAATCCATCCTCATCGTATCTGACTATCACAAATAACAGACGAATGTGCTTATTTCCTGCGATCATAAAGTAATGGTAACAGACATCGGCATCTACGCCACGTTCCTGAACCCGGAAATGTCTCAAGATTGGCGCCCCAGCGATAGGCCTCGATTCCAGCCTCCAGAGCAGCTTATGAGGTCTGATGTAGATGCAATGCAACCTTCAACTGACGTTTGGAGCTTCGCAATGGTAGTCCTTCAAGTAAGCCCTTTAGCTCGGATGAGATTACTGCAGGTCTCAACTAGCCCTAAAATCGCAGATGTACACGGGTAGCCTCCCTTATGGGCATCTTTTGAACCCTAACACTGCTATCCTCCACATCGCACAGGGACATCTTCCTCCCCAACCCGATGAAACTCTAGTTAGCTCAGATTTATGGCGTTTGTTGAAATGCTGTTGGGACTTCAATCCCCTAATGCGTCCAAAGATGAGTTCTGTCTCACCTTGGATCCGTCTTCTGCGGGAGAAACAAGGTCTACGAAGAAGATAACCCTAGATGTTCGCGCTGTATCCCATTGTAAGGGGTGCTCGAATATCGCCATTCTCTGGTTCTGGATCACTGTCAGTCTTCGATCATAGTTAGATTACATGTGAGTATGTATGTTTAGCCTATCTCAACTATATTTAGCTTTAGTCCTCCTTTGACCACAACTGCGCTACTCTAAGCTGAGCTCGTCTGCATTGTTTGTAATCGCCGACAAATGGATATTTAAGCTTTCAAGAATAAAACTTGGGAGCGTCCAGTTTGAACGGCATTTGCCAAGGTCCTCGACGGTGGAATACCCTTTTCTCTCCCACCTTCGAGCACCGAGTAATCGACCGAGCACTATTTATAAGCTATCCACTGTGTAAATTTTATCTGGTTTGATGAGTGATGCTCAGTGTATGTATTGAGTTGGGCGCGACAACGAGACGTAGGGAACTTGATATAAACATTGACATGGTAAAGATATACATTACAAATATTGTAACATGAAACAAGATCATAGATCAGAGGTATTACGACCTACGAGGGTAATGTTTTCATGCTAGGGCAGTCAACACATGTACGGAACTCTGCATTCTGCGTTCAGGAAGGATTAGCTACAGGACCGCATTAATAGTTTAAAGACAACGTGGATAACGAGTAACCCTACGATTCACGAACCTTGCAGGTGACTAGATAGGTGAGAAACGATGTCGCGGGCTCTTCCACCATGGTTGCGAGTTTTGTGACGTATTTCCGTAGAGGTTCAAAATTGTACGATTTCTCCCTCGAATTATTTGGGTCTTAGTTGCCTGAATTGCACACTCTTCTCACTGTAATTATGATCGCCGTTGAGACCCCAATCTATGCTGGTGGGAGTTCTCTAATCAATTAACATATCATCAATGTTGGCGGGCATCATCCAAGTTCACGGGGATACGACATGTGCGATGTGACAGAACAATTGGCTCCGTGTCGAATTTATGCATTTCCGCTTGAAGCGGTGACGAGATTGAGGGACGTGTTGGCGGCCTGAGGTGGTGATCTTCACGCAAGGGCGCCGGCGGCCACTATTCACTTACAATAAGCTCCTGCCGCATCCCTGTGCTAAATTTTACCGATAGTGGCAAACCCAGTGGCTTCAGTGTCAGGCCCTGGTGTTCATTTGTTCTTCAGTTTGAACACGGTGCTACGCCCTCGATGGTAAATGCTGTGGTTTGAGATGCCAGTGGTGCGGTGGAATACTGTCGTGCGCTCGGACTCAATTGTGGCCTGAATTTTGGCAGTAGCCTCAGGCCCGCGATGGTTTGGAATACGTTTGAAATTTGAGTTCTCACTAGAATATATTCTGTTTCCACGTTTCAGTAACTCCTCACAAGTCCGTGTTGAGCAGCAACGGCGGCTATTTGCCATGTGGTTGAAAAGGCACATGTTTTTCCCTCTCTCCCTGAGATTTACGCTAAGTTCCGATATTACTATCAAGCGTCAATCACTTTGTATAAGATTGGGATTTTGGTATTTTAGCTGTCAGGGACAGTGAGGGTGAGCACTACTGACAAGATTTGTGTATGTTTCTCGGTACTATCCCTGTTCTGATTCGATTCTGATCTTGGATTACGTTTTTAAAAATTTGATATGTATATACGACGTTATGCTTAAGTTGCTCCCCCGCCTATTCTGCCAGGTTAGGCATGCTTTAAGAACGTTAGGCGAAGTCAACTTCAAAGAGCCCTTCCTTGGAGTGACTTTTTATTTATTTACAGCGACTTCTCTTCTCTGTCACGGCTGGGCTATTTAACACTCCTAGTTACCCCTTTCAGTGCTTTCACTCAAATGGAAACGATATGGTTATGCGTGTTTCCTCCTTATAAAATTAATATAGTTGGAGTAGCGGGTATTACCGTACCTGTATCCCTTCTGATGCCGTCTGCAGAACTCATCCTGTCTCCAGGTCCAGTCTTCATGAAATAAACCCATATCAACGGGATTCATTGGGTGTGACATTCGGTAGAAATCGAGTGCAGCTATCGTTACTAGTAACGCCTAAGAAATCTCCCACGGCCTCAACCGGTCCACCCTGTTGAAACGACGAGCGTTCTTCCCACAGATGAATTTCGTGTTGATGTTTGCGCAGTGCTGCCTCGTACTGTCCGGAACTTGTTCTACTAGATCATACTATGACATTCGCCATCGGCTGCATTATCTGCTCATTCATAATCACTTGTTTCGGAGTCCATAAGATCTGGAATGAGCCCGTACATGGTGCGGTATTATCGCCTGTTCTATTTCCACTCCGTCACGATTTTTCCACCACCGTCTTTGTAAACAGGCTCATGTCACTATCCTGACACTTCAGATGCGGTCTAGGAGCGATGCATTGCGGCATACGATACACACACAAATAGCTTTGCCTTTGACTTTCTCCGAATCCTTGATGGTCAGGGCTGTCCAAATCGGCTGCCCGTCCCTCGATGAACTTGATTGCATCTCATCTCTCCTTCCGTCAACACCTTCTGGGGACTCTCATGCTGAGGACCCTGAAATGGCTAATCCCAAGCATTGCCCCAGCGGGTGCGGCGGGGCGATCCAGATTCATCTCGATGCACCATTGTCAACCGGAGTAATTAGTCGGGGAAAATGATAGACTTGCTGGACGCACTCTTGGGTATACCCAACAGTATGTTTTTCTCCATTTTGGTATCAGAGTTGACGTGAGATCCAGTCTGCGTGTAGAGCTGTCCTGTGTGCGCCGTCCCTACATCACTTCAACCGTATTTAAACGAGCCATACCAAGGCTATGAGCACTTCACCAGCATTCTTCACCTCATCCTCTCCAGCATGTCCTTCCTCGCAGAACACGTGTCCAGCCTTTCCACCACATATGAGACCAAACGTTCCGAAGTCAAAGTGCTTCATCGCATCCTCCGACGGTTCACTTCACACTCATTATTCAGTCATGTTCGTAGCTTTCTGCTCAGGCTTTGCAACTTCGTCTGACTTTATTGTTCACTCAGTGCGAGACTGACTTTCCCAGATCTGCTTTCTGGGACCGGGAAATCGGTCGCGGGCTTCGATATCTCTTCGACCGTGTATCGTTACCTTCAGCTGCACGCGACGACTTCATGGATTACTTCAGCAAAGACATCGTTCCTCTTTTGGGGCCTACACCAGACGAGTTCGAGGATTCAGGAATGAAGCCTTGTACATTCTTCTCGGACGACCACACACCAATGGAGCTCATTTGGGCTGTGGATGCGGATGGAAAGATGTCCATTCGATTTGCCATGGAACCACTGGACTCCTTAGACGGTAGACCTAGTCCATCCGAGGACTGGATGGCCACTCTTAATAACTTGCGCTCCTGGCAGCGTACAAAAGCTTGGTCCCTGGAATGGACGAACATCTGCAGGGAAACCCTGATCCTCGACCACGCGGAGTGCGGCGAGCGCGCACAATATCCTTCTCAGTTTTTCCTTGGTAAGTAATCTCTTATGGATACCTTACATTGTATTCATTCATGCACCAGGAGGCGATTTCTCACAAGACTCAATGGTTGGAAAATTCTATTTCCTTCCGCATCTTCGAGCTACCGAGACTCAGATCCCTCAAGAAGATCTCGTCACTGAATGCATGAAGCGCATCGGCCTCGTGGAACCATGGATACGTATCCTCTCATTCATGAACACCATCCCCCAGACACAACGTCCTGTTCCCGATATGATTGCCGTCGACTGTGTCCCGTCAGCACAAAACCGCATTAAGGTTTATTTCCGATCCGACGCTACGACCCTGGATGAGATCATTCAAGTTGTCCGCCTTGGTGGTGCGCTTGATGACGACCCGCTCATCAAGGAGACAACCGACTTGATTGAAAAGCTTTGGGGTCACTTTTTCCCTGGAGTCGGACGCTACGAGCATATAAAGCCCTCGCGACCGAAGAAGGTCGCGCATGGGTTTTTGATTTACTTCGAAATGAAGTTGGGCTCCAGTCGTCTCTGGCCGAAGGTGTATTTCCCAGTCCGCCATTATTGCGAAAGTGATGCTTTCATTGCCAATGCTATCTCCCAATTCTATGCGCCCTATAACGAGAATTTCTCGACGAGATATTCACGCGATCTACAAAACATCTTGTGAGTCTAAGCATAATTTGCCTTTCACTCATCCACTTATTTCAATATCAGTCGCCACAGAGATCTTTCGAGTCGAACAGGGATACACACGTATGTTGGTTGCTGCATCCGCAAAGGCGGTCCCCAGCTGTCGATGTACATGAGCCCTGAAGTATTTGCTCCAGAACGAAACCACTAGATTCTTCTTTTCTAGCCATGCATCTCCACTTTATCATTATTCATTGTCCATTCTTCATTTCGGATCCATCTCTCTACATTCATCTCTCATTACTTCATCATGTTTATCTTACTCTTCAGGTATTAGATACCACCCTAGAGCCAGGTGACGACATTATTGAAAACACCTAGTTATTCGTGTATCGTTTCCCTTTTTTGTATCATCCTTATCGGCTTGTCTACAGTTTCAGGTAATACTGGGTTTTTGGAAGGATTCTCGCACGCCTACATAGATTAAGATGGCATTAGACTGATGGATGTATCTATTAGCACTACTATTTATAGAATTCACCACTTGGTTTTCAAATTCAGTCAGATCGGTGTTTGAGCACCTGATGCATATTGTTTTTCGCGAGATTCATGGGCCGGACCTGATTCGCTGTAATCATTATCGGCATCGGCCAAAACTATGGCCTTGAATGCTGCAGCTGGAACTATGTCTACTGGGCGCGTAACACTAGAGATATGATTATCTACAAGAACCCTGACGATGACCTGTACGAAGCATCAATAACTGATGGAACGTCCTCCAAAGCGGACAAGTACATGGGTGTCCGTGATAGGATTTCTCTTGCAGGGTTCACGAAGCCACGAATACGAATCGTCACGAATTCCCTGAAATTCGCTGAGCGGCAGCGATCGCTATCCCAGATTCCGCGACTCCCTCGCGTTCGGTGACCCGCAATTCTCGCCATATGTTCAAATGAAGTTACACGCCGATATGGTGAGGATTGATGACGTGCTCGGTCCCCTGGCGTAAAACCCGGGAATGGGCGGCGTCGGGCATGTATTACTGGGTGGCACGTTCAACCGATCAACCGATTTCAAGCTCCCCGATCAGGTAAGAGCTGGGGCATATTTGGCGGCGGTAGACCTTTGGCTATGATTGGTGGTGTCACAATATTACTGGGCAAATGTGGTAAGGAGAGCATTGATGTTGTGTCATGACAGATTGGGTACAGGACAGCTATTGATGTTGACGTGGGAGGTCCTCGGCCTTGAAATTCTAAAGGGTTAGAGCTTCCTGATTACCATCAGTGTGATCTCCAATTGGATGCTGCGTGAGTAATTGTTCGGGTACTCACAGGAGGAACACTCCGAGAGCTACGAAATGATAGAAGATGCAATTGCTGGGCCACTGTCGACCATGACTAGTAGTGTAAATCCTGGGTTTAACTTGTATTGAGCCTCTTACTATAGTGTGTAGTTTTCTGAAGATACTGCGAGTTCACCCTTACTAGAGGTAGCGACGACCGCTCAATAATAGAGCGGACTTCATTGAAAGTGGAAGTCAATCCGTCTGATAACAATGACCTTGCACTATGAGATTATAACTGGGTGCTCAGAGGACTCTAGGAATGCCTGGTCAAGTCCGATCCACCATTATCATTCCACCAAGGTTTTTCCAGGGCCCGACTAGGCCGTCAGTATGCTAAGGAATCATTTCGAGGCTGGTTCACTGATACGTCTACGTGTAGTGTTAGTACTTAACAGTAACAGTCTTTGAGTCTGTGATGATGCGCACTGGCATCAGGCAATAGAATTTAGCAATTGTACTGATTAGCCAATCTTAAAGCTATTCTAGTGTTGTTGTCTTAAAACTGAGCCTTTGAATATTTCCCCAACAATTGAATGAGTCTTGGTGTAAGAGAATTAAGAGAGCAGTCTGAGGTTTCACTGCCTTCCGAGTGCTAATGGGCATCCTCATTTTTGGTTATTTATCAGGACTCGGAGATCGGACGGTGCCACATTTTGGAACAATCCGCTCCTGTGGTAGTAATGGTCTAAGTTCTGGGCCGCAAGATTCTCTAGATTTCAACGAATCAAACAATGTAGAGATGTTCTATCGCAGAGTTCTTATCATTTAGAAGACCGCGAGGTACCCGGATAAAGTGATGTAAGCTTACTTCCTAGTATCAATCATGGTTATTCTTGAGAATTTTCTCATAAGTGAAGATATGATTATTTTGAGCTCACACAACCCACAACGAATATGGTTACTGCTACACTGCATCGGGATTGTAGTTAGACCGTTATTCTAACTCTATGCTCCACGACTCCTGCCGCTCCAGATATACTTTATAAGTGAAACCGCTGATCAGCCCAGAGGAGCTACTTAGGGCGACCTCCGCCACTATTCTGTGATTGACAACGGCTCCATGGTGTACCAGCAGACTGGAAGTAGTCGCACAAGTAGAGTCTTTGATAATTATGTGAGAGAAACTGCTCGATTGGTGCGTCATCTCCTTAAACTCAACAACATAGCACTGTGATCTTCTCCATGTCGGAATTTCACTGGTAATGACTATCTCAATCTCAATCTCCATCACACGTCCGGTGAAGACGTGACGGACATATCGGGTCATTCC
The DNA here is from genome assembly GCA_027627405.1 of Leucocoprinus birnbaumii. Classification (NCBI taxonomy): domain Eukaryota; kingdom Fungi; phylum Basidiomycota; class Agaricomycetes; order Agaricales; family Agaricaceae; genus Leucocoprinus; species Leucocoprinus birnbaumii. The sequence goes on along the minus strand of JANIEX010000109.1, from coordinate 39,504 downwards.
AGTTGTTGAGGGGACCTTGAACCCTTGCCGATTGGCTTCTTTCCCCACCTCGTGCACAAGCTATATATATATCTCCGTTAGTGATGCTACATAACGCGCAAAGAAAATTTATCTCAAAAGTGATGGCATGCATCAGTCGAGACGGGGACTTCTGAAAGAAAGTGTTGCGGAGCCGTAGATCATGAGCTCAGGTGTGTAGATCATACAAGTATTTGGAGTGAGTTCCCACATTAAAGGGGTCGTTGCATAGTCTGGATGGATTGCATGCAGGGGCAGGGACTTTTGCGGAAATAGTCAGAAAGCTTTACTTGAAGAAGACGCTGCACTCATGGTGTTTCTACGGCGTGGAGTAAATGTAGGGCGCCCATGATGCTAGGTCTGCCTTGAATAGATTCTCGATCCTTCACAAGCACCGAGAATCCCTGATCAGGCCGTTCTGCTTCTTCTGCAGTCCTTGGCCTCTTCCAATGATAGATCACGTTTCATCACAGTCAGTGGAGACAGACGACGGATTGCGGCCCGCAAGTTTGATGTAAACATGGTGGGTTGAGTTCTCATTGCGGTTCTCATGTCAGTAGTGGCTGTACCGCACGCTTGAATATCATCTCGCTTGCAGTATGAACATTGTTTAACCCAGCTATACAATTGATGGAATGACTGGATCCCCAGGCACCGGTCTGACTGAAGACATATCAACAAGCAGCGCATTGGAAAAACGTTGCTTCAGAACTTCTTGAATGTCATCTATCTTATCTATTTGATTGACGCTCTAGACTGTCAAAAGTACGCAGCCACAGTGGGGTAATTAGAATTTAGTGCCTGTTCACATTCTTTGTAGGGTCGGCAACGAGGGAATGCCATAACTAATAACATCTAGTAGAATCTCCGCCTGACAAGGGCCATAGTACCACTCGAACCTGTCAGTGATATAATGATTTTAGGTTTTTGTACCTGAGAGCGACGAATACGAAAAGCATCATTCTCTTCGAAGTCCATGTCTACCTGGAAGTATCCAGTCATATGGTACAAATAGCACCAGCCGGGCGGACTTTAAAATCCAGCCCGATGGCTTGTAGGTCCCCCATGACGTTTCGAGGCTTCTTATCCCTGCCCTGTTGACGGGGAGTGATTTGCCTATCACGGGGCGGATCTTCATATACTTGCCTCGCACGTATGGAGCGAAACAGGGATGCACGCTACTGGGTTCAAGCCGTCCCTTGAGTACAGAGAAGAACTGTCGAGTTTGACCACGGTAACTTTTGATCATCGTGACCTAGCAAATGCAGAAAATGCTTTGACAGATCCCATGGACTGTCAGACAGCTTGACGCACTGTAGAAACGTACGGGGATGTCATAGCACTTAGTGTACGAGCCCCGCCGACTTTGATGATCCACGGCAGTTCTGATGGTTTTCATCTGAGATTAAAGATGAAGAGGTCCCGACTAGTACTGATTGGTACTAAGTAATGATTTCGGCGTTACTTTCGGAGTGTACAATGTCTAACCCGAAATCTTCGAGGTACCTTTTTTGAAGATGGGGCTGACGGCGACAGGTACAAAACACTGGGCGAAAACAAGCTGTTACATTCCTCAATGATGTTAATCTGCAAGAATGCTTGTTGGACGACTATAGTGTCCTTGGCTCTCATGAACTATGAAGCGACTTGTTCATGTGATATGAGCGCTCAGCATACGATCTTCACATCCTCGAGACATCTCCATTGTACATAGGTCATAGAAAACCTGTGCAGCACACGACGTCAAGGGGAAATCCATTGATCTCAATCAAAGCGGGAGCAACAAGAGCCGCATTAAAGAAGTTCGTTCCCATAAAGATTGAGCGGCATAGAGATCGTTATTTGAGGGCCTCAAGCCCTCGCTTAAGTCTGACATATCAAGAAACGTGCAAAGGGCCTTAGGAAGCGGCGGTTTGTGAGTATAATTTTTGGATTTTTATGCGCGAGCCTTAAGGAGTCTAGTATGGTCACCCGGTTTCACAGTAAATCAAGGGCCTCGGAGGTATCTGAAATCGAGTAGTCTGGAGATATCTCGAGGGTGTTGGAGCTTCCATGCCGATGTCGGTGAAAGAGCGAGTGGTATCTAAGTCAGACCAAATGCGAAATATAGCGGGGAAGACGCTTTGCTCCAACTTCCAAGTGTTGAGCCAGATTGAGTTTCATGTTCGGCGTTAATCGAGTGGGACCGACGTGTGCCTGACCTATCGGGACATCCCTTCTACTGACTTCATTGGTTCGATATTTCGCGGTGCCGACATATTTCCACATAATATTTACTGCGTTCGACCTCTGGTTGATTCGTGCCCCTTAGGAACCAATAGCTACCATGAAACTGTCCCTCTGGTATTAGTGAGAAATGGTTAGATTTGGAGGGTAGGACGATTTCTAAAAATACCTGCTCGGTGTCTTTAGTGGTTGATGGTATGGGCATTGAAATATTGACTTCTGGTTAAGTGTAATATCATCCATAATCAGCTGCGAAATGCCCATGAAGGGTCTTGGAGGTGTTGAATACCTTGACAGACCTATTCAAACCGGTAATGGTGGTCTTTACCCGGAAACCGCTCGTCATAATTAGGGTATCTAGGTTCAATTTTGAACAGGAGTGCGCAGTCTGCGGTGATATCATCATGGCGTGCGTGGAATACTTGAGTGCAGAAGCTGCATATGGGAGCTGGCAAGCGAGGTGAAAATCGGCATGACTTGCATCAGAATTGCGATTACTTGGAGGTGAGAAGAACATTGGCAGGATGAGACCCGACAAGCCCGACATTCCCTATTTGTCCATTTGACCCTTCACGAATGGTCAACATGACCTGGCGAAGTAGAGCGATTCCATGCTCGCGCGGCACTTGATCTTGGCTGCCGGCTCTATGAACAACGTGAATGTTGGTTGCAGCCTCGTGTTCACAGGGGTAGATCGCGTCAATGTTTGGGGAGGTTTGAAAGTCGAACACCGTGGGTGCTGTGCAGATCACGGCCACCACGTGATCAGATGTTGAATGCGACGCGTCTGGCGTTTAGCCCGTTGTTCTCTTTCGCACAGACCAGCAGTTAGCTGCCGTCCAGATTTCCAGTGCTCTTTAGGCGTTGATCTCGCCTACTGCGGGGCTGGAGTGTGTTGGTGGTTGAAGGCCTGAAGGTACGCCAAACTTAGGTATGTTAGCTCCCTAACTTCCAGCCAATTTACTGACGGGAATACGGTCCAGAGATCCCGGTTATATTTCTACCAAAGACAAAACAACAACTCAACGCACTTACGCAGCTTACACGGCAGGCACGCATACCCGCTCCATTGTTTTCGACGACTTTTATTTCGATCACGGGCCATTATTTTTTTTTGCAAGATCTACACCTCATCTACCTCGAATTAACGACCTCAAGACTTTACGCACATTTACATCTCATTTGAAGATATGTTGCCCAACTCGTCAAGCACTCATACAAACTGTGATGCCCCTCATGATCCCTACCAAATTCCGTCCATTCGCCTCATCTCCGCAACACCCTCTGCAGTTGGATTAGCCTCAGATGCCAATAATTCATTCACGAACTCAGCTGAGGGCTCTTGGGCATCCGCGGTTCCTTCAGCAATTGCTCCCAAGGGAGATGGTACCTCTCGCAAGCGTCTCGTTCCTAAGAAATCCAAGCTGGGACTCCTCAGCGTTGGCTCGAAGGACAAGATCAGGGAGTTCGCCGAGGTTTCTCGTCGAGATAGCGCCTCTGTTCGAGAGGGCTTTGATATCTTCATTGACCACCCCAATGACCCTGAGCTTGAGGACATTGTCGTCGTCAAGAAACAAAAGTCTCGCGGCGCATTGAATGGTCTCAAGTGGGGTGCTCTTGGGGAGGTCACGAATGTTCCCAACTCAACCCGCAGCGGCTCAATTTCGAGTACCGTGTCGAAGCTGAAGGAGGAAGAAAAGAAATGGTGGAGCATAGGGAGAGGGAGGAAAGACTCGAAGGAGAAGAATACGAGAGAGCCTGAGAAGTGTCCCGGATGTAGGTTTATGTATCCACTTAAAGCTGATCACAATTGCTCAATTACCACTGCTTTCCAGCTCCATCGATGCGATCAAAGAGTAAGGTTTCCTGTCGCCTTTGGCAAACTTACAACTGACTTTAATTTTCATATCTTCTCAGCCCCAGAGCTTTTTGGCTCACGTTCAGATAGCCGCACACGCTTTAACTCTCTCGACTCTCGGGCCCTTCTGAGCACGCCAATGAAAATGGGGTTTTCTTATTCCAAGGCTTCAACGGCCTTTGATCCTGAGCGAACACCCCGCCCGTCTCATGTCCAGCGCTCGGTCACTCCGGAGTCACTTCGGGCAGCATGTCGCTCTCCATCTCCCCAGCCTCCTCGTTCAACCACACCTGCCTCCACTCTAAATAACTTGTTTGCGCCTTCAAACTCATCCAGCAATGGCAACAAAGAGCAAGGCTCGATCGCGCTTCGCGCCATCCGGTCTGTAAAGTCTCTTGCTCGCATGGGGGGTTGGTCGCAGCTCGGTGTGAACGAGAACGGTGTCAAAGCAAGTGCAGTCAAGGAGAAGAAGGAGAAGAAGGAGAAGGGAGTCAAGGAGAAGAAGAAAGAGCGCAGCAAGGATAAGGAGAACCTTGATGGTGCCCTCCGAGAAAAGCGGGGCAAGAAGGATAAGGAAGAGAGGAAGGAGAGGAAGGAGCGAAAGAAGAAGGAGAAGAAAGAGAAGGAAACGGAGGCTACGCTCCGCCACTCGTCGTCGAGCTTCGAAGCAGGTCCTCTGGCTGTGAGCCCAGAACGGGTCAACACTGCACAAACTCTTGGAAGGAAGAAGGTATCGATTCTAGGCCTCGGCCTTCCATCATCGATACGCCTTCCATCCACTCGTAATGGCTCTACTGCATCATCAGTATCCCTTCAACCCAACCGTCCATTAGGCGAAGGTCTCGGGAGCCAGGCGAAGGAAAGAATGGGCTCGACGATCAGTACCGCGTCGTCGTTGAGACCCATCTCGATGGCTTCGAGCTCAGGAGCATCAGCTTCCACTCGTGAGAGCCGAGGAAGTGTCAAGTGGGATGAGGAAGGTCTCCAGAGCGGTAAACGAGAAATTCAGAAGGACAAGAAGGAGAAGCGGAAGAAGAAGAGGGAAAAGGAGAGAGAGGAAGGAGGTGATAGCAAGAGGTTGAATGATGGAAAGAGGAGAATTTCGATCACCGACGTGTTCCCTGAGGTGCAAATGGGTGACGACGCGATGGATGTCGACCAGCGGGAAGAAATACATAAGCGCTATAGCACCGCGTTTCCCATTGTGACCATCGAGGAGGCTTCGGCTGACAGTCACGACGATGCCTCCGAGAACATAAACGATTCGCTTGTGTATGGTGGAATTTTGAAGGAGAATGAGAAGAAGCATTCGCCGCAGACCACTCCGGTCAAACGTCTCCGCCAACGGCCTTTGTCTGAGCAGTTGCTTGGTAAAGTACGACCGCGCGCGGTATGTGAGGATGAAGAAGGTTGGTCTGGGTCCTTGTTTATATTCATTGCACCCACTAACATTTTCGAATAGGTGTTCTATCGATTCTCGACGCAGCGACTAACGACCTCGCGCAACTGATCAATAACCTTGATCTCGAGGCCACTCCAAATACTCCCGACCTAACTCCACTGCAACCGGACTTTTTAAACCGTTTGAATGCATTTAACGGAAGTCCCGTCAAGAAAGCTCGTCTCGGTGTTGACAGTCCCCTGAAAAACAAGAGCCCCTCTACAAGCACCGGCGACGCGAGAGGTCTCAATCCCTGCCCCAGTGTCGCATCCATCACATCCCTCCGGCCATATGCCCAGTCTAGGGGCAAGGCAACGAAGACGCTCACGACCCCGGTCTATACATCATCTTCCGTCGATGATGCAACCTTTAGAAAGAGGTCGACTGATGCTGAAATAGGCCAGCCAATCAAGCCTTGGCCTGTTCTCCTACAGCAGATATCACCCGTCAAAGATCGTGTCGTCGTGAAGGGTAGCAACAAGGAAAACGCGCCACCAGTTGATTCACCATCTAAGACTGGCACGTGGAAAAAGGGCCACAAACGCTCTATGACCCCCGGGCCCGAACCTGAGCCCGCTCCTGTTTTCCAGCCGCTCCGGCCTCCTAAAGCTCGTACCATCCGCATTTCCGACGCGATCAATGGCCAAGCCACTCTCAAACCCTCCGCGTCGTCTATTTTCACTTCTTTGGTTGATCCTTCAAAGAATAAGGGGCTCAAGGGTTCGAACTCCCCGACACCGTCCCTTGGTCGAAGGGCAAGCGCGTTCCTCAGAAAGAAGTGCTCCCTACTCCCTGTTCCCGCTGATTTATCCTCGAGCAACGCGAGCTTCTCCGATTCTGGATCGAATTCCAACATTGCGTCATCCGGGAGTGATACTTCTTCGGCATCTGGCCCTGCAGAGAAGCGAAGGAAGAAGATGCCTGGTACGGTTGGAGGTTCTGACGTGTCGTGCTTTGCTCTTCTCGAGCTCGATGCATCTGACCCTGACTCCGACATCCCGGATGAGCTTCAAGATATATTGAAGGCCAATAATCGGACTGATCAGGATGACGATACCTTCGACTTCAGTAAACGCTTTATCCGCGACGACTCCGACTCTGCTGACATCGAACGCCCTCGGTCTATCCTTCCTCCTCTCGAATTCTCCGACCTTCCTTCCGAAATCCTCAATGCTCCGATTTTCAGTTCTTCACTGTCTAGCGAAATCGCCATGCTCGGTGACATCGAGGAAGGAGACCGCGCAGATGCTGAATATGACGCAGAGGGAGATACGAAGAAATCATTTGATTTTACCGGGGAGTTGCAAAGGTTGAATGAGTCTGGGGCTTCCAATCGCCACAGCTTCGTTGAGCAGCTCGAGAACGCATTCATGTCAACAGCAACATTGGACTTGCGTAGTGACTTTGGTGGTCTCCTCCAAGTGGAGGCTCCCCCTGTTCCACGCATCCCTTCCGACCTCGACGTTGCGCGTAGAAGTTCACGACGTGTCTCACTGGATTTCGCCCAGTCGGATGATGACAAGCCAGTCGAGAAATCCGTTACCGTAGAGTATAGCTCCCTAGCAGACCGAAGTGGCCTCACTGGGCCTAGCTTCGAGTCGGAGCCTGAATCATTCGACATCTACGAGGTTTTGAGACTGGTCAACGTCAGAGATCTAGCAGCATTCGGGTTAATGCCTCCAGAGAACACACTCCAGAGCAGAGGTAATTCATTCTCCAATTCTCATGATCTACACCAGCTCAAGCGCCGCATAGAAGCAACCAGCGTGTTCGACTACAGTCATGAACTCGATTCAGCGGAGATGACAGGTCGAATTGTCGTCAGTGCTGACCCCACAGAGGAGATCAAAGCGTCTGTCTCTCCACGTGACGAGGTTCGTTCCTCAAATGGCGAGCTCAACACGGGATTCAAGTTCGGCGGATTACCTCGTGAAGAAGCTGTGCGGCCTTTGAAGGAGGATCCTCCATTGACCCTCACTGACATCATACCTCCACTATCACACAATCGCTCTACCTCAACTGCTTCCTCTGAGATCGCGCTCGAGGATGACTCTCTATTCAAGTCACTCCTCGGCAAGGCACCAGACCCACCTCAGCCTCGTTCAAGGGCTTCATCGGGTGCGAGTAGCCAGTTCTTCCAAGCACGCAACTCATTCTATCGCCAATCGCAAGCATCATCTGTGTCGAGTTTTGTCGGGTTTGATTCATTTGAAGAGGTCCGCCGCGGGTTTGAATTCAACTCTCAGCGTCCTGGGTTCTACCCGCCGCCATCCTCAAGCAACCAGAGGAGCCAACAAATCCGCGAATCTATGATGAGCATTGCTTCCGTCTCGTCATATGGTCGTGTTATCAACCCGGGTGTCGCCGATCCCTTTGATTTCGGTTTGTCGGGCCTCCGAGAGAGGCCCATATCCGAGAATCTGGAAACCATGTCCTTCACCCTCGATGATACATTTTCATTCCTCAAGCATCCATCAAGGAGGCGCAGGAGGGTCGATAGCGACGCATCGAGTTTCTATTTCCATGCTCCTGCTTCTCGTCCACGTGATCGTCGACGAGAGTCTGCCATTTTCGTCACCTCCCAAGCACCTCCAGTCAGCCTCTTCAATCGGAGCTTTGGAGCACATCGACGCAGTGATTCAAACGGTGGCATGGTGTCGCGGCCTGCAAAAAGATACAGTCATCGCTTCAATGGTTCCACTGACTCAATTGTCAGCGATTTTTCTGCAATGCGATTAGGACGACCAGGCTTGGGTGAAAAGATGTTTGACAATGGGGACCAGGCTATTTCTTTGGCTGCCATTTCCGCTTCACCTACTGATACCAGCCCCGAGTCTCTATCTGCCCAGTTCCTCCATCCAACATATGATTCAATCATGGATGATGATAAGAGAATGTCGCTTGATGTCACAGATTCCATCTTTGACAAGACTGGACACCGTGCCTCTGTTGTCTCGGAGGTATCGCTCTTTGGTCAGGAGGACGATGCTTGTGTACAACCTGGGCATCTCCCCTCCTACCAGTTCAGGCCGTTGTCATATGTGAGCGCAGCTAGTGTTCACAGTCCCGTGAAGGACGATGATACAATGATATCAGTAAGCTTTTCCTCGTTTGACTTCTGCTGACATGCTCAGCACAGTTTCAGATGCTCGGTGGCGGTCACGTCCGCAGGCGCTCAATTGGCTCAATCATGGCCGGCTCGCCTTGTGCACGGGTTGAGAAACGCAAACATGCTACGTTTCAAGATACCAAGGCGGCTGACGACGGCATTGTATCTCCAAAGAAAGCCAGGGTAACTGAGAGGTCAACTATCCCTTCTTTCAAGACGTCAAAAAGCCTCAAAACCCAACCCGAGTCTTATTCGCCTGAGTCACAAGCTTCAGAGGAAAGCTGCTTCGTTGGTCACGGTGAAGATAGTTCCATCTCTTGTGAGTCCTATCCTACTCGCCATTGTTCCGATCCTCACTACCACTTAGTCCGTCCTGCTCCTGTTTTCACGCGCCCTGTCCCTGCCTCTCGGTCGCGCTCAAGTACCTGTGCCTCCTTTGAGGCCTGATACCCCCCCACTCTCTGCATGTGATGGTGCTTCTATATCCGGCAGTTCCATGTCAAGCCTGGATCTGTCCGATATTGAGACCGTACTTTCGCAATCTGTGTATTCTATCTCGGCTCGACAGCACATACGTTCTCGTGCGCGTGCACGTGGACAAGGTCACCGCCGTCGGTACTCTAATGTACGATCTTCAAGGTCGACCTCGGTTTACGAAACCATCCAAGAAGAAATCACAAGTGTGGAGAGTTCACCATCACATTCTACTTCTATCGACAAGAGCGGAAACCCTACCCAGGTGTTCATTGTGGACAGTGACGCGGCTTCCATATACTCTAATCCTGATGAGTCTACGTCACTATGGGATGACGAAAGAGGCATCGCTGCTTTGAGGAGGTACTATGCGCTCCAAGATGAAGTTCAAAGCACGGTGACAGAGAGTAAACGTGTTTGGCTTGACACACCTTTCTCGATTTATGCTGTCCAATGTGAGCTTTGTTTCATACCTGCTTGTGGACGCTCCTAATCTGTAGCTTTAGCCTTCAAGCCACCGTATCATCCCGAGGGCATGAAAGCCATGCTTGAACATTCTGTTCAGAATTACGGGCCTCTTCCATCTGAGCTCCGAGCTCATCGTACTCGCTCTCGCAAGGACTCGAGGCCTTCTCCATACCCACAGAGCCGACCCTCAAAACCGAACGCATCCCCTGATCTCGCTCAATCGTCGTACCCCGAGAAGCCTCTCCCTCAGTCTACGAGTGCCTTTCCCACATTCTCTTTCAGTAGACCAGTCACCAGCTCTAACTTCTCCGCTAACGTCGCCACGTCCCTCTCAAACGCCTTGGAAAATGTGACCAATAACACTTTTTCGTTTGGTGAAGACATGAAGGGCACAATAAGACCGAGAGTTCCTTCAAACACCAAGAGAGCTGCATTAGGTTCGAGCAAAAGAAATGTCATAAGTGTGCAGGCAGATACAACTGGAACTCATGAGAAGTCGAATGCCAGTACAGCAACAGCTTCGACGGATCAGAAAGAGAATGTCACTGCGATGGGTAGCATCATTACGTGAGTGGCACAACGTGATGGCCTCGTGATATCTTACTCACAAACACCCATAGATCCGACACCTCGCTTCGGCTGAATAGACCGAGACCCAAAGGTCGACCTGCCCCCTCCGCCTCTACTGCCAAGCCTGTGCAACGTCCTATCCGGGTCTGACACGAATTATTTGGCCATGAAAGTCACAAAGCTATGTTTTTCTGCTTGATACTATGCTATGCCCCTCCTCTGCCTTGGCTCTATATGCTCTTCTGTTTTCTACGGACACTTATTACGCCATTGAGATAGTCGCATCGTAATACCTTGGCATGGAGATTTGATGTCTAGTATTCCTTTACGAAATCTCATGATCTTGATGATTACTTCACGATTTCGATACGACATTTTTTTATTGATACCCTGTTCAATGTGCTCTACTTTACTTACCTCTTCCCTTGCCGAAACTTATCCTGTATTCTGTTTCGTTTCTGTGGCTGTCTCTTCCCTTCTTGCTCATACCCATTTGAAGCTTCCTGTTCCTCCACACTGTTGATCCGTCATACATCCTCAATACATCCTCACATGTTTTGCCCTTTTGCCCTACATTATACCACTGTTTTAAATGCTCTCTTAACGTTCGAATTTGAAGTTTCACGCTGATTTCGATCGAATCGCAGACCACTGCGGATCAAAGGGTACAAGTCCCGGAACACCTCGACATGGGCGGCAGCGATTCAACCGCGGGACAATGTTTATCAATGATTTACCAACGTTCTGATTGAGATTGCGAACCCATTCGAACAGTTTGATACCACGCGTTCTTCTATCTTCTTAGAAGTATTGCCACCGCAACCATGTTAGATATGTCCCCATGAGAATGTTCGCACTAAGGGATATCCGTCGATGCAGGATCAACCGCCGGTCGCGGAGATAACCCCCTAGGGCCTTTTGATACCTAGATGATCCCAAGGTCCGTCTCGCAGTCCACAAACAATAATTTACATTTCTCCGTACGCTGATCACCTAGGAGATCAAGTCTCGCACTTTCCTCATCGTCCATGCATGCTCCAGACCAACCCGACTCGGACAGGCTTACCGGCCAGATTACATTCTGAGTTACACAGATGCGATATCTATCCAGTCGAATTCGAGTGGGGCTCGATCGGCCTTCAAAGGGAAAAGAACGATTATCTGTGTCCATGACAAGGTGCCAATCGACCGAGGCTCTTGGTCGCAGTCAAGTCCAGCACCAGTTTTTCAGCGCAGCGGCCCTGTGATAACTAGGTAGCTTTCCCCGACATTAGTCAATCATATTCTAGTTTTCATTGACTGCCCCAAGGGGTAATCAAGGTATCCCAATGCTCCTCACACTCGGGACGAAAGAAGAGAACATCTAGAAGCCATCATGTCTTCTTCCGACCGTCGGAATGTTAGAAATCTCTGACAAGGGTCAGAAATAGGGCTAATAACGACTTGGGCAAATGGATCGCCAATCATTACAAGAGGCTTCTTCCTGCGAGAGCATCCGACAAACCCGCCGGCGTGACATAATTTGCCTCTGATGATCGATCAGATACTCGCGTGTAGCAGGTGCCCAAATACCTTCAAATGAGGGAAATTCGAGCGGCCGTTGCGGATGTTGTAATGTTCTAAAGTTGATGATCTTCATTTCTGAATAGAAGATCAATTCAAACAAAGCTTCTTCAGCTGTACTCCGCCGCCCCCTGTCTCTCTTCAGACGATCTATCTAGGGTCTGCAAGAGGGTTTCATCTAGAACGTTCGTAAACCTTTCAGGTCCTCAGAGTCAACTCAAAAGCTTCATTAAAGTCTAAATCTCTGTCTTCTTTTGTGGCGTCCATGATATCACTTTAGGAAACAAATCAGGAGATCAGCGAAATTATCTTGAGGTGCTGATCGAGGAATATAATCCCGCTCAGACACCAACTGTGTCCGCTGAAGGCTGACCCCGGTATCAAGATCTCTGATTTGATAATTCACTCAATTTCAGACCCCGATGGAAGACAGTCGGCGGTATATCTGTCACACACGTGTAAATGCAGCTATGTACAGCTCCAGACTTCACGGGTAGTATTGATCAGTCTATTGTCGCAAACGGACATGCCGTCGATCCGTAGATCCCAGGCCCGACCCATAGAGCATCGGTTCCTGATCATGGCCGAACCTTTTCTCCACAGACCCTGAGGCCCTTAAAAAAGGCTGGCGATCCGTGAATCTGGCAAAGTATTCTTGTGACCTTCCAGCCCCAGCCATATCCACGAAATGTGCCGAATCATGAATGTCACGAAGTCGATGACAATGATGCCGAATATTTGGTTCGCAGAATTAGACAGAACCATGCAAGTAGAAAGCACGAATGGCGGGAAAGTTATAATAGTCAGATTCGAGTGATGATTCATTTACGATCTCACTAGGTACACAACAGAAATAGCACGAATTTGAATTTGCTCGACTACTGGAATTCGGGGTCAAGGGCGTCGTACTCAGGACAGAGATCCAACCAGTCCTGAGGTGTAATCTGGGACTGTGGACCTTTCACGTTGTCCGCAGGAGCCTCAGCGAATGCGATAGCGAGACCAGCTTCAAGATGCCAGTCGATGTGACTGTATATGTAACATTAATCAAAGTGCGACCTTCTGACAGCAAGGTGGGCTCACCAATGCAAGAACCAGGCACCTGGGTTATCGGTGACTAGAAACAAAAAATAAAGTTGAGTGAATTATTAGGATAATTTACCTGACTTACAGAACCGGAAAGTGGTGTTCCCACCATTGATGGGGTAGACATCACGTCGGAGAGGGCTATTGGATCAATTAGGGCGTATACTTGGAAAGCAACTCGTCATCTACTCACTTCTTGAAGTTGAAAACATCGTCATTAGAGGGTAATACGACATCAAAGGCATGACCGTGCACTTGAGATCTAATTAGCAACGCTGCCTATCTCAAACTGATATGAAACGTACAATGGAAGGGGTGGGCACCGGTTCCAGGAATATTGACCTCGATCAAAGCGTTCCTGGGAACGACGAAGACTTGTTCGGACGGAAGAAGATCTTGTGGCTGCTTAGCGCCGCTCAAAATTTGAAGGAGGACTGGGACAGTAGGGGAGATGTAGGAAATTCCGTTAATATCGAAGAACGGCGGATTGGGCTGCACAAGAGTAAGTAAGTGACATCAGAGCAAAAGTGACTTAATTTTACCTGAGCGATGTTGAGCGTGATATGGACATCAGGGGGACCATCACCGAGCTGCGTAGAATGGGATTAGCAGACGATCAAGGGGTTGTATCATAATCCGTGCCTTTCCGGGGCCTTCTTGAGCAATAGGCTGGGGGGGGAGACGACGTTCAGCCAACGTGCAGACATGAACAGGATAGGTTTTTCTCACATGCATCTGCTGATCGAGCAGTTTAGGTCCACCAGGATTGGTGGTGGTAGGCTCAACATTGCGAGCACCCCTGTATCGCAGGATGGCAAGAGTCAAATTGGGGTTAACTAGCAGCGGGCTTAGCTTGTTTGAAAATCAATCATTTGATTGGTTGGCTCACAGTTAGGGTTACCCGCTGGGGCACCACCAGTGGGAGGAGCTCGAATCCAGTAGTTGTTGACCGGTTGGTTAGCATTGAGGATTGCGGAGACACGTTGGGCAGTGTAAACATCGATGTTCTGGACTGTAACTGGGTCATGCTCAATGCCGTCGGCTTCCATGAATGTAATGTTGTGGTTGTCGATCGAGAAAGTGAAGAATGGTCTGCAAGCCGTCGCAAAAACACGAAGCCTATAGCGTTTGCCGCGCTCAACATTAACAACAGCAAATGGAACTGTGCAAGTTTCCATCAATGAGATGATGCCTAGGCCACAAGATCTTGCGGCTAGAGTGCTTACCTGCAGGGCCACCGTTGAATCTGCCTTTGCCGTTAATAAGACCGGAGTCTGGAATCCTGCCCACCACGATGTAAGTATCAGATACAAAAAAGGGATGCATAAAGCCTACGGTACAACACCAGTGGTGAAGAACTGGTTCGTGGCAAACGGCGCAAGGTCGTGGTACCAGTCTGAGAGCGTGATAATGGTACCCTCATCGTCGACATCATAGAGATGTTTCAAAGGATCATTTGGATCTTGATACACCGTTCAGAGAAACTCAATGGTCAAGGAGGTTGGCTCACCATAAACCACGATTGCGCCGCGCAAACCGTCGCAGTACTGGGTTGATAAATGAGAGTGGTACCAGAAGCTTGGTGCGATATAAGTAAGGGGTGTGCAAAGTAAGCGTCACACTGACTTTCCGGTCTGTCCAGCAGTGCTGAAATCATAGATGAAGGTAGTATTCGGAGGAATCGGACACTGGTTTACGAAAGCGGGACCGTCCATATCAGAAGTCCTCGCTTGGAAGAAACCGTGCCAGTGCTAGGAAAGATCAATTTTGAGGCCCTGGGGAGTGCGGGAAGAGGTACATACAATAGAAGTACTACGCCTCATGTTCGGATTGGTCAGCTTGTTGTGGAGAGGGATGACGAGGCGGTCGCCCTTGCTGGCGGTGATCAGAGGAGCCGGATAGACTCCGTTGATCAAGACACCACTGTCCGAAAGTAGTTAAGCTAAACACTCAGGCATTGAAAAGAGATGATTTCGTACTCTCGCTCAAATCCGTCAGGAGCTACTTTTGCATTGACAAGGTTGAAGTTGAAGGTGCGGGTGGCAGCGAGGACGCTGGGTAGCCCGGCAATGAGCAGCGAGAGGGCGGATGAAAACTTCATCGTGTCGCTTAAGTCGCTTGAAGAATCAATCGAGGAAAACGTGAGCCTTTTATTGTCGAGATTGAGTCATTTATGGGCAAAGAAATTCCCAAATTGATCCCGTGTTGACAACATGGATGCTCATAGCATGAGGTCTGGATAAGTTTTCAATGTGATGGCGTGCACACACCATGGGCAAAATACGTCGACCTGACCAAAGAACCACTCCGATGCCTGCGTTTTACAACCAACCTTCTCTTGAAGAGATGATAGTTTCCACGATCTTGGTCTGTGTTCGAAGAGGATGAGGCAGCGCCTGTGTATCCAATTCCGTAACGGTAGGCGTCGAGTGAGATATCTCCTTCTTGCAAAGAAGTCACATGCTTTGTGTAAAACGGATAGGATCTGGGAGAATGGAATCACGAAAATTCGGACGCGGTAAGTGGATGCGACATAATATGCCTCGCACGCCCATCCCGTCGACAAAATATGAGTGGGAAGCACGTTACTGGTATATCATCGCGGTGGAATCGTGAGCACACGATGAGATTGGATATACCCGCTCTAGAGTTTAATATTTTGGTCGATATAATGACTTTGCGACTGCTAAATGAAGGCTTACTTGGATCGACCTCGATCGAATAGACCGACCATTGAATACTCCAAGGAGCGAAGTAGCAGGGGTAACAATGTGTTACATACCTGTTTAATGCTACCCACTCCAGGAGGAACTGAGAGCGCTTGTCAATTGGGTGGCTTTCGATAAGTTCTCGCGCTTGTTATCGATGGTAAAGATGGATAGCCTATGAGGATAGGGAATTTGGTCAATTTCTGTCTGGCTCAAGTTGCCATGATAAAATCCCACAACCTTAGCCGCAGCAATGAAACCCTGAGATACGAGCCTGTTGAACATTTTACAACTTTGGATCGGGCGCTGCTGACAAGTTTTCCCCATGCGTTCACACATCATTGGCGGGATGGGACGATCCGTTAATTTTGGGACGTGTGTGATCGACTTCCTCGGTTCTGATGTGTCTATCATTAGCAGCTGGGCAAATCATTTTGAAACTCTCAAAATGACTACCATATTGGGCGCTGGAGGACAAATGACTCATGAGGGATATGCGCGGCCGAGGGCAAGAAAAGGATATTATGTTTAACACCTTAAGTAGCCATATCGGCTATGGTGCAGTGGCTAGCGTTATCGCCTCTCACGGGATAGTCCGGGGTTCGATTCCCCGTATCCGAACTTTTTCGCATCCTCGAGTCTCGTTCCTCGATCAGCCATCAATACGTCATATTCTAATTTAAGGACATTTGATTGAGCAATCAGTTGTTAAATCTCCAAGCATTCGACTAAACACTTTTCATGGTGATCAATTTCGTTGTAACATTGGTACTCTCAGGCAGAGGAATGTCAAAGCTACCGAAAGGTCGTAGTGATAGTCTGGGTACCAGACGCAAGTGTTGTAGCCTGTCTATTCGGATCTGACTCCCATGTGATCTGCTCGCACAACCATGAGCTTCGAATTACCAAAAGAGGCCCGAGGTTCACTTACGGATCCATCCGACTCTTTTCTGATAAATTTAAATTCAAATGCGGTGTTCGCTGGGAGATTCACAGTAACTTTCCACACAGGGTAATCTGCAGATGAGAGTGCAAGCTATCCACGACAGTCAAGCTTCATAACGACCAAGCGAGAAATCAAAAACGTACAGAGGCGTCGGGACTCCACGAGCCTAGTTGTGAGAGGCTTCCTGCAAGGAAGATATTCTGTCCGAAAACTGTTGTAGCTGTCTCTGTGAAAGTAACTGCAACAGTCCCTCCCCCGCCAGAACCGCTTCCAGTGCCCTTTTGACCTGTGTGAATCGCGAGAGCACTACGAGCAGGAACCGTCGCTGTGAAACGACCGCCGGAAATAGTGACACTACACGCCAAACAGTCAGCTCAGCGTCCAACAAAGGCCAAAGGAAAGGCTTGGCATCCCAAAATAAATGTTCAGAAGGGGCAGGAAAAATGACTCACGATCCTCCAGAACAACTTCCCCCATTACTCTTCCCACTAATCACATCACAATATGAACCATCAGCCATCCCACCTGTCGTAAAAGTCGCGCTCCAATTCGAGTCGGCGTTATTGATTGCGACGAAGCCGGCGGACCCACGAGCAAAAGCAATTTGTTGGGATTGTGGGGAAACCCAGCTGGTTAGTGCTGCGGAACCTACTTGGTTACGGAATCCCACCATTCCGGTTATTGCGATGAAACGGTGTTGGCAGAGCCACCCGTTTGCGCCGCCTGTGGGACTGCACGTGCCAGCACCTGTGATTCATTCCCAGTGAGTGGGAGCTTCTCGGGAGCTTATTAAGGATCCCACCATTATTTGGTGCACCAGCATCGTTGTCTGGGATGGTGTAACTGGAGATAATTGTCGGGGTTCCGTAGGGATGAGCAAGAGAGAAGATAGTTGCAGTGATATACATGTTGGAAGCTGAGTCGTATCTTAACGAGCCTCCGTTCTGCGTAGGACATTAGTGGTATTACCGAGAGATGGTAAATTGTAATTACTCACACGTTCGGTATCATGATTCGCAACAAACACGTTTGCTTGATTGCCAGAGACCCACCCGCGATTATCTAGGTTTTGCAAACTGGAGATGCCTCCACCTGAAAATGCGTCTCTCAGAGCCGTGGTGTATCTGAACCTGATATTCGCAAAAACAAAACGAACGTATCAGACCGCGGTAGTCAATCTACAGGGACAAGCTTACTCTTGCGCATCTCCGTTACCAACGTATTCGGTTGGCTGAATAGGTTCACCAGCGCCCCAGATCGTTTCTTGTGTAATATAAGGCTTCCTTGAGAGTCTACCTAGGATATTGGCAATATCACTAGCAGGGATGTCTAAGGGCTAGATCTCAGCAAACGGCAGAGTCTTTGGCATAGAAGACGATCCTACGTTTGGCGGCGTCCAGTCTGAATCCATCCACACCAAGGGACAATAAATCGTTCCCATATTGCGCTAATCGACCCCTCACATATTCTGTATCCGTTGCCAAGCTACATTACACAGATAAGAGAACATTTGAGACCGTTGCAAGTGATTGTATTGCCGAAGAGTACTCACTCAGCAAGATTCACAAGTTCACAAGTCTGAACTTCCACTCGGTTCGAATAATTGACAATGTCATCACCAGGTTCCAAACCACAATGATGGAAATCCTGAGTTTGATAGATTCCAGGATAGTTGTAGTGAGTGAATGAGCTACCACCAACACCAGTCCCGGAGTCTACGCCCGCCATGTGGTTGAAGAGAGTGTCTATTGGGCACAAATACAGTTATAATATAAGCTAAAAAGAGCAGTCGAAGCAAGGGAGAACAAAGAGGGACACGAACCTGAGATGACACCTACGCCAGCCGCATGACATTTGTTCACCATGCTACGTAATGAGTCTTGGTATCAGTGTTTGAGAAGAGGAATGAACGGAGAGAGACATACTTCTGGAATTGAGATCGATTACCGCGCTTTGAAACAATGTTGTAGGAAACTGGTTGATAATCTGTCCACCATTGACTTCCGGCGATATGCTCCTGAGGTGGGCTCACTTATATAAGGAACCATGAGCGACAATAGAGAGTAATGCCATAGGGATAGCAGGAGTCAATGTGCTTACCTTGAACGAAACCGTACCCATTAGGCCCGATAAAGTTTGTACATTCAGCAGCGACAGAGTCCCAAGTCCACTCAAACATCTGGATGATTACAGACTTGGATCCACTGGGAGCTCGTTTGTCGTGGGTGGTGCTAGTACTAGCGTTGTACCATGATAGAGGTGGTGGTGCTGCGAGGGCTAACGGGAGTAGCGACAACAAGGCCAGAAACTTCATAGTGCTGTTAACGGAGCGATGGAGCGAGCCATAGACAAGGGGAATGTCATGTTGTCGAGGTTAGTGATTTTAAATGCTTTTGTTGGGCAGGATACTTGGAACGTGATAATTTTACAGGTTAGGTGCCATGGAGGTTGAAGTCAGGAGCTCATAACACTTCTTATGCTGATCGAACCATGACCACCGGTAAGACTGGTGTATATAGAGTCATGACGCATGTCAGTGGATCACAGGTGCACTTCACGCACATGTACTCGTCAAAGGAAGTACCGGCAAAGTGAGAGTCCATCTCTGACAGCCTATAAATGACAATCTAAAGTAAGTCTTGAGCCACGCGGTATAGCTGGGATCATGATCGGTACGTACGACAGGATACAGAATACAGAATACAATAGAATCAGTGTGGAGAACGAAGGATTTGAGATTCCATGTATATCCAGTGAGGGGAAGGAAAATATGAACGGAAGCTTGAATTAGAAGGTGGCAACGTCGGATGGTTTGATGATTGGCAGTGCAACTTGATGACGACGGTTGACGGAAGTATTTATGTCTGTTCGCCTGTGATGTTTTCGGCGAAACTGCGTAACATAGACGTTTTTAACTCTCCTATAACACTCAGTGACCTCCAGGTTGAGATTGGGAGGTGTATTCTGTGGATGACGGTCCAGAGATGTATTCCACCTAGAGTGAAGCGGGGAAATGTGGGGTATCAACGTTCGCTGAGACGCCCCAAGAGAAAAAGAACTCCGCGATTATCCTAGGAGCCGGAAGCCGGAAGCCGCTAAGTCCGCAGTTACAGCCTCTTTTTGCCTAAATCAGACTCAAAGCCTGAATAGTATTGGATAAGAACCAAAGAAAACTCGAGTTTGGATGTGGCAATCATTTATTTTTGGAGTAGACGTGCAGAATTCAAATGTACGTGTGGAGTAGTGACCACGTGGGTAGAGACAGTAGTCTTGGCTGTTGGCTGTTAAGTTGTTATATTGAGAGTCTAGCTCGAGTCGTCTCAGGACAATGAGTAGAGGAGGAAATCATTTGACATTTGGCGATGACAAGCGCAAAGGGAACAAAGAGGGACCCTAAGTCGTGCGAACTCTGATCTCCAGAAATTCACACACGTGACTCGACGCGTGACAGGCGCCGAAAATGACGTCGCGGTCAAGGTTGTCGTAGTAGTTACTTCTTACCATCGCTGGACTTTCTCTTTGGCTCTCAAACTTCACAATTCATTATGCTCAGGAACCTAGTTAGGTCAAGGAATGTCCCTCGCACTTTTCCTTCCACAGCACGCAACGTAGTCGGTGGTTTTTAATGTAAAACTTCTGTAACGAAACTCACCAATATCATAGACAGCCGCACGACCACTAGCTCGTGGTCTTATGACTCGTACTTCAACGACAAGTGTACGAACATTTGCTCCATCCTTCTCACAAGAATCTCTGTTCTTGACGAAGAACTATTCCTCAAATACACCAGGCGATCAACAACCTCAAGAGTCAGAAAACGCCAATGAACAACACCCTGAAGAACTTCCATGGATAGACATGCTTGAATCAGCGGCAAAGGCTGACTGGCTCAGGTCTACTCCAACAGACCACCATGACAGACTGAAACGCGCTTATTCTCTGCTATTCCATATCATCTTATATCTTGGGCGTCCACTGACGAAGGACGTCCAAGAAGCAGAGGCTGCGACTCAACAGTTCTTACTCGTACGTTTCACTGCTATTTCTTGTATCACCTTCTCATTGTCCTAACATACCCTCGCGCGTTCTGCCCTTTGTTTAGGCATTCAACTCGGCTCCTGTCACTCCTGAGTCTGAGATCGGTCGCGCTCGATACGCCATAGGTCTCCTTACCAAAACTATCACCAACGACATCTCGACCATTCCAGACGGCACCCCTATCCGGACACAACACCCGCAGGTTTTCGCTATCGCTGATGCTCTAGTACCTCTGTGCGAGGTACACCTTGACGGTGTCGTTCAGGAAGTTGCGCCGACTTCGGGTGAAGTCGTTGATGAAGGTAAATGGCAGGATTTCTGGACAAAGGCGCAACAGGTAGTTCTCGCTCTTGGCGAGGAGTTAGACAGAGAGGGGTATGGGATCAGCGAGGAGTTAATGAAGGAGGCGAAAGCCGAGCAGGAGAGGAAGGATCGCGAGGCTGCTGGCCCAGGTGGAGGGGAGACAAAATAAAATTCAAAGTATTACGCTGGCTTACATACAACCTCGTGTAATACAAGTATTGCAATCTGGTGCTCCTCAGGCCTACTAGTTCATTCGGCGCACAAGAAGAAATTCGCCCCAACAAGTTTCAGTCCATATTCATCTGCGAACTTCATAGCGTTCCAGCTACGACGTTCCTCGAGCTTGGCTCCGTATTCCACCGCTCCATGAGGCACAGATACACCTCCTTCAGGTTCCTCGAACAACAGGAATGCTGGGCATGTTCGACATGCTAAGCGATTGCTAGATTAGGAGTAGGCGCATAACTCACTATAACGGTGTAGACCGGTACCAGGAGGCGGACCAGGAGGCCAATAAGGCGTCGTTGCAGCCTTAGTCTTGACAGCATAAACAACTTCGGTAGCGTTCTGAGGCTGAACGTTCGGAATTTGCAGTCCAGTAATCTGCGATAATAGTCGGTTTGATTGGCTCCGAGATGTCAAGGAACAGAATCGAAACGCACCACCCAATGCCTCCACTGTCTATACTTCGGCTCTACTCTACTCGGCGCATCGGGATCAGTCATAACAAGCGTATATCGGACTTCCTTCTCCCTCCCTCCTTCGATCCCCGGAATCGCATTCAAAGGTGTAATCCGAACTTCAGGTTCCTCGAGTACATTAGATCGTACGACTGTGTTTCCCAAATCAGTCTCGACGTTGGAAGGGTAAACGACGGTGAATATTGTTGTCGGCGTGAATGTTTCGGAGAGAGATTGAGGGAGGACGTCTGGGATGATTTCGTTTTTGGAGAGGGTGGTTACAAGGTCTGTTGTTATACTCATTGAGAAGATCTGTCTACTTGGAGGAGGACTTTTGTGTGAAAGGTGGTGCAGAGAGGAGGACGTGGGTGGAGTTCGGAGATGACGATAGGGGCTGAGAGACAGACCGGTTATATCGGACCGTTTCACGGACCGGGAGTATATCGTAATCTCCTTCAGTCCGACATCAGCTCACCGTCGACTTCTTTGATCCTTCCATCTCGTCAAACTAACGATACGCATGTTCCTTCTAAACGACATCGGACATCATTGCTTCATAATCTACCAAGCGCAAACTCTGTTTTATTTCACTTGTGTTCCGGACAACGCCTATTTAAATCAATGGCGTTTATGACGCTTCTATTCTCTAACTCGCTAATTGTACGGAAGGCACGCTCTCTCTACAGCTGTCATGCCACGATTGGGTGCGGTGCCCTTACATCTCGGACACTTACATCGCCGTAGAGCTTCTCTGTGATTCATGCAAGCGCTGCAATGGGAAAAAGCTCGCTTTCTCCACATCTATTTGCAGTGATCACTCAGCAATCCCAGAAATAAGTCGACTTACCGCCAAGTTCGCTACATCTTAAACTTCAATGACCCCACCCCAGCTCCGTGACAAGCGCTCAAGCTATCACTTATAAGCGAGTTTAGCATTGATGTCCAAAATCCGTATCATTCGAACACAATCTCCTCGTACATCATGCCAGTCGTACCCTCACCTGCTAGAGTTCTCGTAACAGGAGCTAACGGATATATCGCAATTTGGACGGTGAAGATCCTACTTGAGCAAGGGTATTTTGTTCGAGGGACTGTTCGCTCGGCGGAGAAGGGAACGTATTTGACAGAATATTTCGGGAAATTGGGTTTTGGACCTGATAGGTTTGAGTTAGTGGTTGTTAGTGATATTACGAAGGTGTGATCATCTGCCCTATCTATTATAGACTCGCGGCTGATGTATAAGTGATTAGGAAGGAGCATTTGATGAGGCTGTTAAGGACGTTGATGCGATAGAGCATATGGCATCGCCTTTTGTTCCTGATATTGTTGACCCTCAAGGTTCGTTTACTCTCAGCTTCCCCTTTGTTGATGTACTAACTTGGGACCCACAGGATACATTAAACCCGCGGTCGAGGGGACTCTGAGTGTCCTTCAAAGTGCAGTTAAGCATGCGTATGTGGATATGCATAGCTTTGATCTTTCAGTCATATAATCTTAACATCACGTCTTCAGACCGCAAGTCAAACGCATCGTCGTGACATCATCCACTGCATCCGTCATGGCCCCTCCCACTAAGCCTACGGTTTTCTCGGAGAATGATTGGAACACGGATTCCATTAAGGAAGTTGAAGAGAAGGGATTTGAGGCTCCCAATATGTCCAAGTATCGTATGTCGAAGACTCTTGCAGAGAAAGGTAAGTGTTACTTTCAGCTATGAGTTACAGCGACTAGGAGATTCACATTTCTGCCGATAGCTGCCTGGGACTTCTACGAGAAGAACAAAGCAGACATAAACTGGGAACTATCTGTGATCAACCCACCATTTGTAAGTCCTTTTTACATCTCATTATTACGATCAGCTCCCTCACTGACGATCATTGTAGGTTTTCGGAGTAAGCACCGGACCTTCCCTCTCAGTCAGACTCAACTAAAGGCATACTTGTAGCCGGCAATCCACGAAATAACAGGCGGTCCTGCCAGCCTGAATACATCTCTCAAGCTATGGTACGATGTAGTCATAGGCGACGGACCGAAGACTGAACAGCTTCTTTCAACTTCGAATGGTTGGGCTGACGTACGTGATATCGCGTTGGCTCATGTGTTGGCGTTGCAAAAACAGGAGGCGGCGGGTGAGCGGGTTATTGTGTGTTCAGGTATGTTACTCTGGCAGTATCCTCATTCAAACATACCGATGCTGATGGCTGCGGCATTGGATAGGTTCATTCACCTGGCAAGAATGGCGTAAATTTCTTTTTTCTCTTTCTCTGACTTTTTACTCAAGAAGACTTCCTGATAGTGGACGAAGCGAACAAGATCCATCCATATCCCCTCCCCAATCCACCTGCGAAGGGTATTCCCGAGCTCGAGAAGATTTATATGGTGCAATATGATTTGTCGAAGGAGAAGAGGGTACTAGGGATGACTTTGAAGACGAAAGCAGAGACTACCCATGATTCATTGATGGACTTTGCCGCTAGGAGTTAGTAGTTTGGTGTGCATCGAGGGTGCAGGTGAACATCTCTGAGTCTGGAAGTGTCATGCACAGTACACGCGAGAATCCTGAGTGAGGAGTTCCCGATGCTTAAAGCGACATACTCAGAGTTGCTGGAGAAACTAAAGGATGATACAGGAACTCTATCGAAGCAGTCTTGAGAATCCCATAGCATTTTTAGCAATCCGCCGCGGCTCACCATTGCCGAGATAGTTTGATGGTTGGGTTGGTAATACACGAACTTTTACTCCATTTTCATCACTTTTGATCACACCCATCATCCGTTCCCATAACCCCGTGGCCTCGCAAGTGAAATAGAATGAATATTGGTATCCCATTCGTTCAAGAGGTTATCTTTGACCTTCCACCTTGAGCTTTCGTTCAGTTCATACCTACCAATGCCCGTCGTTCCTCCGCCAGCAAAAGTGCTTGTTACTGGGGCCAATGGCTATATCGCGATGTGGGTAGTCCGATTACTCCTTGAACAAGGGTATACTGTCAGGGGAACGGTTCGCACTGCTGATAAGGGAAAATACGCGGCTGAGTACTTTGCAAAGCTGGGTTTTGGTCCGGATAAGCTTGAGCTCGTGGTTGTGAGTGACATCGCGAAGGTGAGTCAACGATATTGCTTGGTGGATTCAGAATCCTTTTCATCATGCGTACAATATCATCAGGAAGGAGCATTCGACGAGGCGGTCAAAGATGTCGATGCTATAGAGCATACCGCCTCTCCTTTCGTACCAGACATCGTTGATCCCCAAGGTACGTGTTGATATCTAGTGATCTATGTATATGATCAATCAATTTCAACTTGTTTCCACAGGCTATATTAAACCCGCGGTGCAAGGTACTGTCGGCATTTTACAAAGCGCTCTGAAACACGGGTACGTCAGCGCCAATAGTATTGAACATCGGAAAAGCTGACATGAAGTGGTGTGCTAGGCCGAATGTCAAACGAATCGTCATTACATCCTCCTGTGGATCCGTGATCGGCGCCTCCCCCAACACCGACGAAATTCTCAGAATTGGATTGGAATGAGACATCAATCAAGGAGGTCAACGAGAAAGGACTTGATGCGATGAATATGTCGAAATATCGCGCTTCCAAGACTCTTGCAGAGAAGGGTTGGCACCCTATCCCGATCTCGATTTTCAACTAGCGCTAACTGAGTTCTCCATAGCTGCATGGGACCTCTACGAGAAGAACAAAGCAAATATTGGCTGGGAATTGGTGGTAATTAACCCGCCATTCGTGAGTTGCCTGAACTGTAGCCGGCCGACCAATCGCATGATAACTTTTAATCATAGGTGTTCGGGGTAAGCAACTTAGTTCCATGACGGCTCCAGAACCTTCGCTCACGACAGGCATGTAAAAAAGCCTGCGATTCATGAAATAAATGGTGGCCCCGCCAACTTAAATACCTCCTTGAAGGCATGGTACGATGCCGTTGTTGCAGATAGTCCGAAGACCCAGGATTTCCTCTACACTACGAACTCGTGGGTTGACGTACGCGATACAGCAATGGGGCATGTCTCGGCGATACAGAAGCAAAATGCAGCAGGTGAACGAATTATTGTTTGTGGCGGTACGTATATGACTCGTACAGTACCGCTGGATATGGTGCTGATAATGTGCTTTCAGGTGCTTACAGTTGGCAAGAGTGGTGTACGTATTATTATTGCTTCCAACTTGGTCGACATCTGAATTGACGACCACGTTCATAGTGGACGCTGCCAATTCGATTCAACCTTATCCACTACCAAATCATCCACCTCAGAAGGGTTTACCCGGACTTTCTACGTCCTACCTCATCACTTACGACACAGCGAAGGAGCAGAGGATTCTTGGAATCAAGTACAAGACCAAGGAAG
This sequence comes from Leucocoprinus birnbaumii, assembly GCA_027627405.1. Taxonomy (NCBI): domain Eukaryota; kingdom Fungi; phylum Basidiomycota; class Agaricomycetes; order Agaricales; family Agaricaceae; genus Leucocoprinus; species Leucocoprinus birnbaumii. Next base: position 13,653 of record JANIEX010000109.1, on the reverse strand, counting down.
AAACTACGCTTGCTACGCTGGAAGATTTTGCTGTGAGAGGGTGGTAAACCTGGGACAATTGGGAATTGAAGCTTACTCTGTAGTACGGTCTTATGATGAGGATATGATTATTGGTTGAGGCGTTTCGGATCCCGTGGCAGATGAACTGCCAATTGATCTCCTAGAAAGCGATTATGATATGGGAATACTTCAGGGCCTCCGTTTATTGGAAAAGATTATTCTATGCGAGTACGTATTGTAGGATTGAACACCAGATATTCTAGAAACAAATGAGACTATGTACAGGATAGTAGATAGAGGGAGCAAGGATAGGTCTATTCACGTTTTATCCGTTGTTCCCTTCATTTCTTGGATCGTCTAGGCCTCCCTCTTGTGGGCTTGCTTGACCCTCCGATGGCCTCTTCGCCATCGCCTTTTTTCTTCAGGCCGATTTCCGAAGAGACTTGGTCCGCTACTGCCGCTGACCGAACAACGGCATTTTTCGGACACTTACGATGTTGACCTCGTGTGACTACGCGCTCTGGAGGATCGTGGTAATAGCAGAAGCTAGCCTCTGGGCTGGGTTGATGTTCGCTATGTAGATGGCTCGCTATATGGTTCGGGAGACTTGCAAAGAGGATCTCCTCATTGCAAGCATACGAAAGATTATGGTTTGCAATGAGCCTCGGTTCCGATTCACCGGGGAAGACGACGTGAAGTGGCGGACGCCACAAACAGTTTACCTTGTTACCCCCCCGAGTCTCCCGATGGAATACGATGAGTATTGCTCATATGAGCCTCAATGTGCTCCTTCGTTGACCGAACCCTACGATCACATCCATCCCAGCGACAGTCATAAAAATCACCATGTTCGGCGGGTATCGGTTGCCGAGGACGCGGGAGGTGATAGGCTCCTTCAGGTGAAGTGACAACGATCACTTTTTTCGGGTTCAGTGATTCTTTGGGACCGTCCCCTCCACGTACATGTGTCTGTTCTCCCCGGCAACTTTTAACGGTTTCGTATCGCACCTGAACCCTGGGAGCCGGTTCCTGCATGATACTACTTCCGTCAAGTCGAGCGTTCTCTATCGGGCATTTCTTGGCTATACACTCGCTCCTCTCGCTCTTCTTTTTATACGGCTTAAACCTCGGATTTCCGGTATTGGAATTTTTGCCAGCGGCTCGAGTGGCTCTTTCAAGACCGATAGAGGGAGGGATCTCTAGAGCTTGTCGATTGGACACCGGCGATGGTGTCCCTCTTGTTAGGTTTGAAATTGGACGCGGTGACCTAGTAGCAAAACTCGCCGGTAGTTGATGAAGGGAATATTTTCGACGAGGATTTAGAACAGCCAGTTCTTCTCCGGGGGCAGTGTTGAGGGCGATGGCTTGTGGCAGATAGCTTGAAACGGGAGGCACATCGAGAGATGTAGAAGAGGACGAGCTGGTATTATTGATGTGGCTGCCGTTCACTGAATCTGAACCTAAGACAAGAATATGTTCACTTCCAAGAGGTGTGTCGAAAGTAGGCAACCGAGCTTGATCGCTGGCTTTCCCGTAGTAAGGCTGAGCAGCTTGATAGTACGCCTCGTCATTACTGCGGGGCACGTTATTGACCGGGGCCTTGGTAGGCAGCGGGGGAGGTGAGTATATCGTTGGCGTATAGGTTTCCACACTCGAAGGATGTCGAGAAGGCTGCGGCTGGACGCTCGGACATGGTATTTTGGGGGACTTATTGGACTGGAGATCTTGATGATGGAACCACTGGGGCCTAGAGTTGCGATGTCATTACCGATCAACAACGGGTATATGAAGTGCGTACGGGTGATTGAAGGCGCCATATCTCAGATATGCCAGAGGATGTGCTGGTGATGGAAGAATCGGATGGGCGGAACTCCAACCATGTGTGTATGTTGTAGGTACGAATGGCATTCTGCTCGTGGAAGCCTGGTTAGCGTAGTTATTGGCCTCGTTGAAAAACGCGTCGGTTGTATTATCGTAGGAAGCAAAATTCTGAGCGTATTCGATAGTTTGCTGAGTCCCATATTCTGTGTTATCCGCGTAAGTTGAAATGGCTGATGGCTCAAGCGGTCTCGCGCCTGAGGTTGAGAACCTGAAAAGAAAGTCGTTCGGGAAGATGGTCAAAAGTACAATGAATAGACTCGAACATACTGAGCAAGATCAGCGTCTTGGTCACCAGTAAAGCGAATGGAGAAGGGCACGAGTTGACTTCCACCCGGGTGATGACCGTAACTCGCGTGGCTGTTGGACTGGTGTTCCGAGGAACTCATCCTGGCACGACAATAAGCTCAATAACAAAAACCCACAGCAACACGTGAACAATGGAGAGAAAGAGAGGTGGGGACGGAACGAAGGAAGACAAACCAAAACTCGAACTTCAGGTATTAAAGGAAATAATGTGTCACGCTTCGCTTGGCGAGTTGACGGTGACCAACTTGTTGAATGCACCGGACAATGTCAAAGAGAGTCTAGTCTTGTTGATTTGTAGAGGAGCACATCGGCACTGTCAGGGTTGAGCGATCAGACAATGCGATTACTAGGTATGCTCATGCACAGAGAATTTTGGAAGATTATTTAGCGATGATCGAGTAGCGAGGGTCGGCGCGGTGGCTAGGAGATGGGGAGGTAGAAAACTGAAGGTATCTATCTAGGCGGTAAAGAAATGCTTCGAGTGAGATCTATTAGAAACAGAAAGCATACCTCCTTTGATTACTGGTAGGGTAAGGAAAGATGGTTATTCTAGTTCCTCCCTTGATCAAGAATTTCCGGGAGTGTGTGGTGCCATCGCTTGAGATGAAACGACGTCAAGCTTGGACACATTCATGCAAAAGGGCGGTGCACAATGAACAATCAAGCCATATCACGACTCGAGGTGCAGCAATACACATACCCAGCACAGGGTCGAATAACGCATCGCCCACCGCAGTGTCGATTAGATGAATTCCCCCGGTTCTGGTCATTTCAGCGCTTAGATCACCGAACCGAGCCACATGAAGGTTTTGTTATGTTTCTCCCGTAAAGTCGCAAGAAGGGACGGAAAGCAACCCGTAATGAAAAGTGCTAAGAGTTACCATGGGTAGACGTCTAGATCATGGTCGCCAGGAATAGGAGACAACTTGAATGAGTGCTTGGGCCACTACTTAGTGCGTTAAGTACACAACCGGGCCGAGAGATCCGGGGACAGAGACATATCTGACAATTTGGGCACACGTTGAAATTGGGAAGATAGTAGGAACAGAGCATTATGCCAAGAAGTCCACTGAAATAGGTTGTCTAAAGGGACTTAGAGTAAACGATTTCTTTGAATTTCCTCCATCTTCTCTAAGGATCCACCACTGAGCTCTACTAGATCATTGTAACCAGCGGCACCGATCTCATTACCTAGCGATTCAGCCGCCGCCTGCATTTTCAACCAGAATGGACTCCATTTCCTCCCATCCTCAACGTTAATTTGACCTTTGCTCATCGCTCCCTTTGTGTTATCAAGGCCTGTAAACCTCAGGATTGAGGTCCTCATTGCTGCTGCCATGCGAAAGATTTCAGAGCGTCTTTTCCGGATAGTTGCGTTTCCTGGAATAGACTCTACGTCTTCGACCATGGCAAGGAGTAGACTACTAATGGCACGTCGACCACGGGCAATGCCGTCACCAGATGGTACAGTGACCATCATAAATCGCTGAAAAGTAGCCTTAGAGGCGTGTCTGATGGGAGAGGGAAGGATGGCAGTTGACTTACCTTCTGTCTCTCGAGCCTCGCAACTCTGCCACTAAACGGGTCGCCATCTGGTTGTATTATGTACATATCAATCATGTAAGATATTGTAAATGCCCGGTTGAGACTGTCCTTCCAATCAGGGAGAGGTGCACGTAGCGTTGGGGAGTTTACTGCAGATTCGATCAGGTTCAGCCAGTATTCGTCCGTGGAGGCACTTGACCAGGCCCAGTTGAACAAATTCCGCCACTTTGCGGTATACCGCAACGCGAAAGCTCAAGATGCAAAGAAAAGTCTCGAGATCTCCATGTTAGAAAGCGTCGCCGAGCATTCAGGATTCCAGTAGAGACCATCATGGACGCCAACTGATGGGTGTGCGTGATCTTCTAGAGATTCAGCGGCATACTCGAAGGGGGTCAGTGGCAACGTATTGCTGGTCGGAGTGAGTTTCTCGAGATAGTCCTGCCTCTATTGAGGAGCGTCATGAGAGTAGTGAACAAGGTTAGTCGGAGTCACATGCGTGTTACTCGCGTGGTCTTCACAAAGTATGGTATTGATTCCTTACGATGGAATATAGACTCAAAAATCCATTACAGTTATTTGTTCTGGCCTAAGGCACGAATAAGATAATCAGTTAAACGAAGGCTTTCCCACATCTCCAGGGGAAGCTACCAGTTGCAGCCGCTTTACCCCGAAAGTTCAGGTAACCATTACCACCCTCTCGCAGCAAATTCCGTCAATGCGTCTCTCACTGTCTCCTCCATTGTCCTCAAACTGGATACGGGCATACCTAGTATCTTCTCCTGCTTGTTTGGCTTGAAGTGGACGAGATATGTCTTATCAAGGCCTGGAATGCCTTTCGGAGGAGGATGACTCGGAAGCGGATATGGTGTGAGTTGATTTGCAATGTCGACTAGAAATGGAACTAGTTGATGGAAGGGAAATATGTGAAAGGGCACTTACCTAAGTCCTGCCAGATAAACGGGCCTAAAACGATGAGGCGAGCAACACACTCCGATAAGTACACGCTATACATGTGTACATAGTAATCGACGTACCAGCTGACACAACGATGCGTTCACCACCCGCTGCTTCCTTCTGTAACGCAAGAATATGGGCGAGTGCCATATCACGAACGTCTACCCAGACACTCGAGGAATAGAGAAACTTCTCGGACTGGGAAGAGCTATTCACGACGACTTCATAAAGCCATTTAATAGACGCGTTGAGGTTTGCTGGACCACCTGTAATTTCTTGAATCCCGGGCTGTCATAATGTGATTTGAGTATTCGGACATCAACGACCCTTCCAGCAAACTTACGCCGAGTACCTGAAAGAACTCGTAAGAATGAGCAGAAAGTAGATAGTAGTCTTTACTAACGACAGGAGGGTTAATCACGACTAGGTCCCAGCTGATCTTTGATTTATTCTTTTCGACGAATTCCCAAGCGGCTGTGGAATCATTTTCAATAGAGGCGGAGGAGGAAAAATATCTCCACGAACCTCTCTCAGCAAGGGTTTTCGAAGCACGGTATCCAGACTCAGGATGGGCATTCACTCCGTTCTTTTCGACGTCTTCTACAGAAAACGTATTCCAATCTTCCTCCGAAAAAAGGGTAGGTACAGTAGGTCGAACCAAGATCGCTGCTCCAGAAGAGGTTATGACGATACGTCTGATGCCCGAACTGAAGAACGAATCTCAGTATGCGCTCCAGCTGAGATATAGAAGACATACCCATGGTCAAGTGCGCTTTGAAGGATTCCGACAGTGCCCTGCACAGCTGGCTTGATTAGATCTGCGGCGTGTTCAAGGTCAATCGTCAATGCGTCTTTCTGGTAAAGAAAAGCACCTTGAGGATCCTTCACTTCCGGGACGACAGGTGATGCCGTATGCTCAATGGCGTCAACTCCTTTCACGGCCTCATCGAATGCTCCTGGCTAAATTCCAGTCAATCTCTGTGCAAAATTAGGGGCATGATATAGACGCACCTTTGTGATATCTTCGACAATCACAATTTCTAGCTTATCAGTACCGAATCCTCGTTTGCCGAAGTATTCCGTCAGATACTTCCCCTTACTCGCGGACCGGACGGCCCCGCGAACTAAGTACCCCCGTTCAAGTAACGTACGAACGACCCAGATGGCAATGAAACCATTTGCTCCGGTGACCAAAACCTTGCAAGGAGCAGGTGCGACCGTCATAGCGAAAAAAGGATAATGAGGACTGAAATTCAGAGTCGAAGCTGATGAAAGCTTGAAGTTTTATTGGTCCCGCGTCATACTGAGGTGTATGACGAAGTAGAGCGGCAATTCTGCCGAGCGAGCGACGAGATCGGTGGGACAGGATTTAGGAGCTCATCGTGCGATGGGTCAGCTGGATGAAGTGGATCCGGACCCAAAGGGAATGAGCCAATGGTCGATTGGACTTGTTATACTCTCCAATGCTGGTGATCCGAGTGAAAAGATGGTGATCTGAGCTTTCATTGTGAAGCTGNCATGTAGACGTTCAGAGCAGAGACCTGTGTGAAAATAGACATTCGGCCCTCGGGCCGTAATTAGGGCCAGGTGCCATAATAACAGGGCACAAATAAACCGCGCTGTGACTTGAGCCAGCTCGAGCCCCGAGTTAGGTTCAACTTCATTCGAACATTCACCAATCTCTTTGAGCGAATGAATCCTTCAGCTTATCTTTTAACTTGTCGCCCATTGTCATTATATTCAATTATTTCCGTTTTCTAGGGCTGAAGGTATGCAATGTCTTGGTCTCTCGGAGTGCTTATAAGTGTCTAATAAAGCTTATGGGGCAAATCAAATCAACAGATAGGCTCAAGCTGGCATTGAGGACAGCCTGCGCGACATGAACGTACATTAAATATAGAGATGACTAACTGAAAGCAGCTAATGTAAGAATGTACTCATTGAACGGATGTTCGCCAGTAGGTTTTTCTACTACGCCAACGGCCTATCTGATAATCTTCGGGTTTCACCATCCACGATCAGCGAACTCTTTCAACGTGTCCCTAACAGATTCTTCCAGTGTCTTCATCTCAGATCTTGGGATGGCCAAGATCCTTTCCAATTTCTCGACTTTGAAGTCAACTAAATACGTCTTTTGAAGCCCTGGAAAACCCTCCGAGGGAGGATGGTTCGGGAGTGGATAAGGTGCTAATTTGTTTGCGACGTCGACTGGCAGAGGCGGAATTCAGTCCCATGGCGTAGTGAAGGGTTTTACAACATACCTAGATCTTGACATATGAAAGGTCCTGTAGCAAATGATTCATGATAATCAGCCATTCAAATAATTTTGCGATGGTGACACACCAGTGGACAGAATCATTCTTTCGCCGCCCGCGTTCTCCCTCTGAAGTACCAAGGTGTGAGCGAGTGCAACGTCTCGAATATCGATCCACGCAGATGAAAAGTACAGGTATGCTTCAGATTTGGAAGCAGTGTTGACGACGATGTTATAAAGCCATTTGAGCGAGGTATTCAGGTTGGTGGGTCCGCCACTTATTTCGTGAATACAGGGCTGGGAGTCAGAGTGGAAAGTCAACTCGAGTATCGTCATCGATCATCTTGCGCTACGTACGCCGAATACCTAGTCATAACACATGAAATAAGCAATAAGCCGGAGGCGTAGTCATCGGAATAGTAGTAGCTACTAACCACCGTAGGGTTTGTTACTACCAGATCCCAGGCGACTTCTGACCGATGTTTCTCCCAGAAATCCCAAGCAGCTATCGAGTTTCAGCCCTCAGACCGACAGTCACTCAGAGTAAAATCTGCCTACCTCTTTCTGCGATAGTCTTCGACGCGCGATACGCCGACTCTGGCTCTGCATTGATGCCATTGCGCGAAATGTCTTCAAGCGAAGTTGTGTTCCAATCTTCCTCAGAGAATACCGTCGGCTCCTTTGGCCAATTCGTGATCGCAGCTGCAGATGAGACTAGAACAATACGTTTGACATTTGATCTACAAGAATAATCTCGGTTTTAGTCGTATAGAGTAATATCATGCGCGATACCCATGTAAGAGAGCACTTTGTAGGATTCCAATTGTTCCCTGCACGGCTGGCTTGATGAATTCTGAATCACCTCCTTTGTTGATAAGTTGATAAGGACGATGACGTTGAAGAATAAATACCCTGCGGATCTGTGCCTTCCGATGCTATAGGAGCTGCGGTATGTTGAATGGCTTCAACACCGTTTACTGCATCATCGAAAGCGCCGGGCTTCGTTTAAATGAGCATTTAATATGGTAAAATCACTGGAGATATACATACTTGCATGATGTCCTTGACGACAACAATCTCAAGCCTATCATGACCAAAGCCCCGTTTCCCGAAGTATTCTACGAGGTGCGCCCCTTTGTTTTTAGCACGTACAGCCGCTCGAACTAGATATCCATGTTCAAGAAGTGATCGAACAATCCACATGCCAATGTATCCATTAGCACCAGTGACCAGAACCTTGCATGGGGGAGGAACGATGGTCATGGGGTTAAGCAATGAATGAACAAGCTCGTGTGGTCAGCCTGTCAAGTTATTTATATGGTAATGAACATCGGTACGAAAATAGTGAAAGCGAACTACCGGTCAATCAGAAAGCTGTTCCGCTTGACGTGTCAGCCTGATGATTGAAGGGTCATCTCAGGCAGGAGGGGGCAATATTGAGTCGATGTAGAAATTCGAGCGTTGAAGCCAGTGGGGGGCTTTTGGAGAGAGGACTGTCCTGATCACGATCGCGATCCTGGTTGGAACGCGAGAAAAAGAGGGTGGCAATGAGCCTGTTGATGGGCTTGAGGGCCTACGCAGAATGTGGGACAGCAGTTTTCCTTATGCCGAAAGGTCCTCGCATCCACGATATGGGCTCGTTGCGCTCAGGTTCTCCCAGCGCCCAGTCCGTGATCTCCTTGATGTATTCCTTCCGGGTGCCAAGATGACATTTCGGTAGGGGGTAGCGAGCGGCTGAGTCATGAAATGCATTTCCGCAACCGAGTACGAGATAATTGTGCCAATCCGCTCACCAAAGATCACGTACGTGACGTATCATTGGGCTGGGTTAAAACTCCTGGAGCCTTGGCCCATGGATTAGTCTAACAATTGATAGGTCGTTCAGGCAGGAGCAAGCACCAACGACAAAACCAATATCATCAGATCCAAGCGTTGATCAATTCGATAGTATGTATAGGTTGCGGAACACAACATCAGACCGTCAGCCTGACTTCACCAACCCCTATTGGCAAACTCCTCGAGCGAGTCCTTCACCGTTTCTTCTATCGTCTTCATCCCCTCTTTGTTCATTCCCAGGATCTTTTCCTGTTTTTCTGTCTTAAATTCGACTAAGCGAAGTGCTTCTAGTCCCTCAATAGCTTTGGGAGGAGGGTGATTTCGGAGAGGGAAGGGTTTGATCTTTTTTGCTACTCCGACTGGAAGACGGAACAATCAATGAGCAAGTGAGCATAGTCATGATCGACTTTGATAGCTGTAAAGCGCACCTAGATCATGAAACACAAACGAGGCTACAGTGGTGTCGGTTGGATATGAAATAACTTCCTGCAATAATTACGCACCATTCGACATAATAATTCGCTCACCACCTGCAGCTTCTCTCTGTAGTGACAATACGTGACCAAGTGCAACGTCTCGAACGTCCACCCATGCAAAGGGATAACGCAGAAACCAGTCGGGTTGGGAAGAGGTGTTGACCACTGTGTCATATAACCATTTGAGAGAAGCGTTCAGGTTGGTTGGTCCATGAGTAATCTCGTGGATACAAGGCTGCAAAGAATGCCCTGAGTGAGAGCCTAGTCACCTGCGATATCACAGTTTACATACCCCAAACACCTGGAATAATAATCAGAATCAAACGAGGACATGTAGAGAATGAAGTCTACTCACGACAGAAGGATCTATAGCAACTAGGTCCCACTTGATCTCCCTCTTATGTTTCTCCCAAAACTCCCAAGCCGCTGTAAGATCCTTGATTTAGGTGCAACTGGGCGAGAAGTATGACACAAAAACACACCTCTCTCAGCAATGGTCTTAGACGCAAGATACGCCGACTCTGGCTTAGCATGAGATCCGTTTACTTCAACGTCTTCAATTGACTCGGTGTTCCAATCGTCTTCCGTGAACACGGTATGTACTTTGGGCACGCTCATGACTGCAGCACAAGAAGATGTTAAGATAATGCGTCGGATGTTATTTCCGTGTTCGAGAGCACTTCGCAAGATCCCGACGGTCCCTTGTACGGCCGGCTTCATGAAGTCTGGCAATTTGCTTTTAGTTGCATCAGCTTGTGGGTATGGGAGAACAGTAATACCTTGCGGATTTGAGACCTCAATATCCACAGGGGCAGCTACATGTTGTACAGCATCAACGCCCTGGACCGCTTGGTCGAATGCTCCTTGCTGAGTGAGAGTGTGAGTTTAGGTAAGAAATATTCTCAATAAAACATACTTTTGTCAAATCGTCGACAACAACAATTTCAAGTTTATCTGCCCCAAATCCCATTTGTTGAAAGTAGCGTGTCAAATATTTTCCTTTGCTTTGACTACGGACAGCTCCTCGAACGATATACCCTTGTTCAAGGAGTATTCGAACTATCCACATACCAATGTATCCATTAGCACCGGTGACCAGAACTTTTCCAGGAGAGTGGACGGCAGTCATATGAGTATAAAGCGGTAATTTGCGAAATGGTTTAACAAGCGGTTGATATAAGTATATATATATGCATAAAGGTGAGTATAAGGTGATATCATACCTGACAAAGACTGGCGCAACCTAGTGTACTCCGTCGGAGCCCAAGCTTGCTGCGAACACCCTTCGCACAGTCTGAGTGAGTTAAAACTGAGCGAGAGGAGCGGAACAGAACGGCAACATTCGGTTAACGGGGGTAAATACTACGCGATTTGGGTTGGTGCATCTTTCCTGACGCTTCAGAAACTGCGACTTGGAGAAAAAATGCGGAAACATTGTACCCTTCGCTACTAAGAATACCTGATGCGACTCCAAGATGTGTATCTCTGCTATTTTTGAGGGCCAGCGGAATGAAACGGAGCGGAGCGTATGCTGAATCTTTTGGGTAATTACCGTCATCATCGCCAGTGTGAAAAACCCTGCAGAAGACGCATCATTGGGTCACTGTACCCTCTCTGCGCAGTTCATCAAAAGATTCTCCGTTCTTGGGATGATTACTGACCCGTGAAAAATGCATCTGGCAGAGTACATGCACTTGGCGCACCGAACAGGCAGTCTGGAATTGGTGTGACCATTTGACGGCAACAACAGAGTTGGTGCAAGTAATAGGAGCTGGCTAGGGATAGAGAACTAAGACAAGAGCTGTGGGTTCAGGTAAGTAGACCTTCAGCCAGAGTCGCATCCGAAGAAACGAGATTACACCGAATTATCAAGTCCACACTTGATGTATATTCGTAGAGAATGCGCTGCGAGATGACTCATCACCTGAGAGCTGGACCGTCAAAGTCTTGTTCAGTGACAGGAGATGGCTTCAAGCTGTTGAGTCGCATGGTCCGTAAAGATGTTGACTCCTTCAGTATAAATGAGTGGTTAGCACAACAAACATCAGGCTCATAGGGTGGTGCATATTAGATAGTAGAGTCGGAAGCTTTGTACTCCGGAAGATACAGATCCGAAGACCGCATTTGAGCTATCGTTTGGTTTATGACATTTCACGTAAACCAGAAGCAGATTCAGATCCTTGCCAGGTGATTATCCAGAGATAGGAAGATAATACACATTCCAGTCTCATTGCCAGTCATCCGAGGCGTACCTCGAGCGTGCAGCACGAGCATCACGGATATCAATTGAGGGAAGTCCAAGGGAAGCCTGGGGCCAGGGCGACTCAGACTGGCGTGCGGCACTGCACGCTTTCGATCACGTGATAGTTGTACTGCCAATAGCCCTGCTGACCACGATACTGATAAAATGCCCCATCATTCGCATTCTGCGGGTAGCCAGCAAGATGCGCCTGAGGAGCCCCCTGCTGATGTTGCTGATGCTGATGCTGCTGATGTTGATGATGATGTCCACTCTGTCCTTGTGGCGCACCACCGATCCCCGCACCGCCTGCAACACCACCAGCACTAAACCTATTAGCACCATAATACCCTCCCGCTCCCTGCCCTTGCGGTCCTCCACCCTGTCCTGCTTGTCCAGCACCTTGTCCTTGACCAGGCTGTCCTTGTCCAGGTCCACCTTGAACAGCACCGCCACGTGCAGCACCTACACCAATCCCACTATCCTTCTGATACTTGAACTGCGTCTCAGGTGAACTAGCATTCCTCTGTCCAGCACCAGTACCAGAAACGGCACTACCGGCACCACCGCTCTGTCCACCTAGACCAACGAATCCTTGACCCGCACCGCCGTAGAGCGGCTTGCCATATTCACCGAGACTAGGCACATGCGAATGTTGCTGGGGAGGAAGATGCTGCTGGTACTCGTCGAAACCTTGGTACATCGCAGGCTGTCCATAAGGATTGCTTCGGGGTCCGCTCACGTCCTGACCAGGCTGCTTACTTGCCGGGCTAGGCATATTAGCTGCAGGAGGTCCATGTTGGAACATCGTAGGGTACTTGACGGTATACGGCTGGGGGACATAACCCGAGTTGTACGGAGCGCCATAGTACTGGTTCTGAGAGTAGGGGTTGTAGTAATACGCAGGGGGAGGGAATTGCTGCTGTGGGCCTTGACCACTAGCCGACTGAGGCTGACTCGCATTCTGCTGCGACGTCTGGGTAGTCGACGGAGGAAGCGAGTTGGCGGGAGGCTGTTGCTGGTTTCCGGGAAGTCCTTTGATCTCGTCATGAGAGCTGAGGGCGGTCCTGTTGTTGAAGCCAGACTGCTGGGGATAGGAGTCGTAGAAGCCCTTTGGGGACGCTTATCANCTTGACGTAAAATTAAATCACGTAAAAACTCACCCGTTGGTTATCGTAACCGTAATCGACGGAGCCGAAACCACCGAGATGCGATCCTTGCTGGTGCTGGCTTTGTTGGCCCAGCTGGTTAAACGCGCCGTAAGGCGATTCCTGAGACTGTCCGGCAGGGGGCGTGGGGGTGTGGAAGTAGGGAGAATTCGACGAGTCGTTTTGACGGAAGTAATTCGAGTGAGTAGTAGCGCTCTGGGGTTGCGGCTGCTGCTGTTGGGTGGTGGAAGGGAGGTGCTGCTGCTGCGATGAGGGCTGTTGCTGCGATTCGAGTTGAGCAGGGAAATGCTGTGAGTACTGATGATGAGTATGCGANTGTTGGACTTGTTGGGGGAGATTGTGATGCTGAGGAAGCTGATGGTGATTTTGTTGCTGCTGCTGTGACTGTTGGGGCGTTTGTTGCTGTTGGAGAGCGGCGAGCGTTGGCTGTTGCGCCGGCTGAGCCTGGGGTTGGTGTGTGTATTGCTGGAGAGGGGAAGCAGTCGCGGTCGATTGAGCGGGCTGAGAAACAGAGGTGGGGAGTGAGATGGGTTGAGTGCCCACGGCGGGTTGCTGGGGTTGCGCTTGCGCTGCGTGATTGGCTTGAGCTGCCTGTTGCTGTTGCTGGAAGACGGATCCGAGCGATGTCGTGGCGGGGGCAGTAGCAGGAGGAACGACGGCTGATGAGGGAGCCTCGTATTGGGGCTTGTTGGGCGTTGTCGTAGCAGCAGCGGTCTCAGGGACGGCAGCCTGGTGTAGGAGCCTCTGGCTCAGTCCTAAATAGGCAATGTCAGAGAGCGAAAAACTGAAAGGCATGAATACATACGCAGACTCAAAGAGGCTCTCGCCGTTGAGACTTAGACTGCCGAACTGCATTCCGACCTTTTCAACCGAGCCAAAGGAACTCGGCATCACGACAGGCTGATCTGTCGTCCTGTTCCGGGCACTCGCACGCGAAGAGAGGGCAGCCGTCCGCGAGACGAGCTTGGGTGAAGGGGTGGCCGTGGTGGATGT
>JANIEX010001089.1:0-13623 GCA_027627405.1 Leucocoprinus birnbaumii | reverse complement strand
CTGCTTCGGTATCCAAAGCCACATCCTTAGGATCACATGTGAACAATGTATCACCTGCCGCCAGGACTTCTACGAGACTCCCTGCGATATGTTCATGAGCAATGCCGCGATTTAATGTACCCGAGAAGCCTCGCATTGTCTGTAACTCTTGAAGTCGTACTCGATGTTCTCGATTTACAGCCTCAAAGCGCTGGAGGCGAACTCGTATTTGGTGGGCGATGAAAGGATCGTTGTCGCGGAGTTGACCTTCCATGACGCGCAGAAACAGCTCTTCATCTTCCATGAAAGAGATAAAGCGCGGGATTTCAATGTTCAAGCGCTCGATCTCTTCTTCAGCTCGCTGGATTTTGAAGTGTTGGTCCATCAGAGTCCGCGCTTGGGGTTTAGCCCATTCTCTCTGACGTATGTCCTCGCGGGTGTCAGCCAGCAAGTCAAACTCAGCGAGGAAAGCGTACTCGAGGACCTTCTGCACCTCAAGGGCCTCTCGCGGGGGTTTCAGCTTCGCTGCGGCTTTATTAAACTCCTCGACAGCACTATGCACCGCTCGTGATCGTGCCTTCAAGGCCTTGGAGATGTGTTGCCGTAAATCATATCCTGCCACGCAAATTAGTGGAATGCACTCGATACTGATAAGCAGGATGAAACTCACCTATGCCCGACCGATTCATCCTATGCAACTCGAAGATGCGGGACACAACAAGTTGCTCGAGCTTATCAAGACAACGCCGATAATCCTTTTTAGCCACCAAAGCCTCCACTCGCTTCCAGTCCTCATCATTTTCCTTCCACCGTTTCCCAACAATATCGAGCTTCCTCTCGTATGTATGTACAACTTGCAGCGCATTTTCACGTAGTTCGAACGCCTGTTTACGCTCATTCTCTAACTTTGAAGTTGCCGAAATTTGCCGACTAGCATCTGCCGTGGACATCGAGACTGATGTTTCATGAACAAAAAAAAGAAAATCCTTCAATCCTTTTCCTGTTAATGTGGTTAGCTCAGAACATCCGTTATGATCAAGAGAATACATACTCAATCTTGTACAAGGATGAGAGCTTCTGAAGGTACTCCATCTCCAGAGTCTCGATCACTGGCTCTGATGAGAGAGCCTCGAGATACGCTCGTTCTTCTGAGAGCCAGCGGCAAAATGTTGTCGTATCTTCAACGCCGAGCTCTTGCATGGCAAGGGTATGAGCCGGCTTGGTTGCAATTATCTCAAGGGCGTGAGTGTAACTTTTACAAAGAGATCGACCTGAAGAAGGGCTTAAGCGTTAGCCAATCAGTTTCACCAGTTTAAAACGGATTTACTCAGGCTTTCATAGTTATCCGTACTGTCGAGATGCTTGAAATAGTTGACGATCTTTTGTCTTCTGTGAAAAGGGCTAGCATGGCGGGTTGTAGACGCGAGTTCATTTGATTTTGAAAAGAGCCGTTCCGCGCCTTCGAGATCACTGAGGCCGAGCCCTTCAACATATGTCGTAAGGTGGCTCAGCTGACACAGTCGATTATGGGCATGGCCGTGAAAGGCTCCGACTAGCGAGGCATATTCCAAACCAGCTGCTTTTGGCCCAAGCTGGCTTTTCTTCAATGTTGTCTTGAATCTGCAACCGATGTCGTATCCGCCGCCTAGCCTAGCGCCGAACGTCTCGAGAAGGGTCTCAACGACAGCAAGGGGATACTGAGACCTGAGATTCATCAAGTCAGCTAGCGAGCCTTTGGAGATATTTCGAAACTCACCCTTCCCCACTTCGAACCATATCGGCTACTAATAAAATAAAGCCATGCCGACATAATGCGGTAAAAATTCCAGTCTCGTCAAAAATCCCCCACGCCTTTGCTGTCTTCTGCTCCGACATATTCTTCCACCTCTCCGAGCATGGGTTATCGGCATCCTTCAAACGACATTAGTAAGAGTTTAAGGTAGGTGAAATGACGAAGCTCACCTCACTACTCTGCGTTCCAACGTCTGATGGCACAGCAGAAGCTGTCGACCTTATCCACTTCGATACTTGTTCAGTTCCAATATAATAGTCGCCCTTGACTTTCCGGTGATCTGGCAATTCATTTAAAACGCCGAGGAGGCGAATGTTCCCGGAATCAGCCTCAGTACCATAATCAAAGAGGGGCTCTCGTCGTTGAACTCGTTTTAATGAGTCGTTTCCATCCATAGTGAACAACATGCTGAATTTGAGCTCTTTCTCATCCTTGAGCACATAAGTGCAAGCTGGACAGGCGTGCTTGAGCCTCCAGCGTGATTCATTCCTGGCTAGGGCTTGGGCCACTCGAGAGTCCACTTCGTCAAGAATTGCAAGATATATATCGTGACATATAGTTACTTGTTTTGATAAATGGGCTTTGTAAGGCATCTGTCGCAAGGAGTCGGTATGATAAGGATAAATGTGAGGGATGACTGAGACTTACAGTATTCAAGTCACAGAGTGTCTTCACAAAGCTCTGGACTGAGAAACGGGGGCATCGAAGGGAAGAGACGCGAAATAATTCTAGCGTTCGTGTGGTAATGGCAAGGGTCGGCGTCAACGGTGCGCATGGGACTAGCCCTCGAGCAACAAGGGCAGGAGCAATACCCTTGTCACCTTCACATAGCGGAATAGAGGACCGATAGAGCTCTGAGGCCATTTAAACGCTCATGTAGGTAATAGCGCAATGAGCTACTCACTGAAGATATCGACAACATCGATGTCATAAGAGCCTTGGACCACAACTCCTTCAGGCGGCGACAGCTCGATATCTGTGGCGATGTCACTGACGAGAGCACACCATTGCAGGTGCGAGTCGACCATATCGCCGAGCTGTCTTTCAAAGTCTGCATTCCGACGCAGTACACGGTCACGACGCTTTCGTGGATCTCTTCGCGACTTCCTAGCATGATCGTGAGTTTACAATAAATGAAAGATCTGAGAAACATACTTTGCTCGCTGTTTTCTTTGCTGAAGGTCCTGCTCCAGAGTCTCTAGTAGTTCCCCCCCTGCATGACTAATAGCTAGCCCTTCTTCTCCAGTCAAAAAGTCATCGAGATCCATGGGCACATCCTCCCATCCCTGATCCTGACTTTCCAAATCTTCTGGGTCTTGAGCCAAATTTTCTTGAGTTCAGACATCTGGTTCAATAGATGAGAGGNTATATCATGAATTAAGTGTGACGAACCGGCCACTCGTGCGGCAGTCTCTATGAAAGCTTGATAACGAGCTGCTTGTTTTTGAGCACCGGAGACGAGCTTCCCGGTGTGTGTTGGGCTATCATCAAAGACTACAGCCCTCCTTGAGACNGAAGAGTAGCCTCGTCGTTTGTTTGTTGGCTTTTTTGGCATGTTGAGATGAAGCAGCTCGAAAGCTGAGGCGGAGTAGAGGCAAGTAGAGGCAAGCGGCGACACGNTAACCTAGCAGAAGAACAGCGCNCTAGTGTCACGTGAACGCGTTTATCGCGTTCGATATCCTAAGTCCGCACCNCACTGTGCCTAGCACGAGANCACGNAAAGCNCAAAGTAAAAAACAGCCCNAGCATTCNGGTGGTNGGATGGTTCTCGATGGTTTTCTAGAGTAAATTNNATTTATCATCTCCCGAGATGACCCCGGTNNTCTGCGGAAATGGTTCGTCNTGTAGGCGGCCAGTAGGCCCCTTTGGATAGTCTTAAGNGATGAGTACTATGTAGCGAAATTACACCAAACTTCNGGGAGAACAGGAGTGTTNGTNGCNCTCTCNGAGAGAAGCAATTTNGCACTCGTGTGTAACNGAACTCAGTGTCTGNAGAGCCTGGATCAATCGGGTGTAGGCACATCCTCGTACCATCCCGAACATGCCAAATCACCNACTCAACATGTCGATGAGTCTGCACGCNGCCTTCTCCTGGTNATANNCGAGCATAAGCTACATGTANAAGTCGAAATATACTNTGTGCNNGGATGTATATGTCCGAGGATGTTATGACAATAACATNTCATAACCTTGGTCATAGCGGCGGAGCCAAAGGCCTTGTNGCCCNTTTAAGCATANCNATGCGGCTCTNTACATATGGGTGAGCTTTATCAAGCNACATGCAGGTTCACAAGTNACTCGANGTACACATATTGGACAAGTCACATTTCCCACTATATGTCAGACATTTAGCAACATATGTTTGAGAGTCGATCGAGNGAGATTTACACCTTAGCTCAGAAGGATATTCACNTTTCTGAGTANGCAATTAACGATACGACATATATTTGATGTAGATCTTATACACTATTTCTACGAGCANAGCCAAAGCNCAATATACTNTTAAGGGTTGCAAGAGCGAAGTGGGANCCTAACCGATCCTGCANGTGCNCAAAAATCAAACNCCTGCACTGACCTGGAGAGGACCGCAAATNAAAAACTGCATAGATGTACGTCTATAATCAATAAAAAAGACTGCTTCAAGTAACGGCGCTGTTGAGATATAGCATGAAATGTTACCTTTTGAATATAGTTGGCTTATTTACAGAAAGATGAAGGATCATCCGTTGCGGACCAAACCCTGGAATCAAGCCTTAAATGCTTGAAAGAACTCGATTAAATATTTTCCACTGAGCTTTCCATAAAGTCCAGCACACAATATCACCTGGGCGCTCTCCACGCATATTGGGCTGTTGCGACATCAATGCGTCATGTTTTGTTAGCTGAGGTGGCTGTACAGGATAATCAAATATATTGGTTTGTATTTTACACAAAGCGCCCAGTGCTGGTCAGTCAGGAATGAAGTTATTTGCCATGGCGGCTTTATGGGCGGGCAACGGCGGGCAACGGCGGGATCCCGCCAGCAAGCGGGCCTTACCAAGTATGGTTAAATGAACCCCAATCGAGATCCTGCCAAGCGGGAATCATTCAAAATCGCCGTATGCAACGCTTTGTGATTGACAGTTTCTGTCAGTCACAGCATAAGCCGTCAATCCAAATGTCAGACTAGGAGCATGTCTTGACAGTTTCTGTTCCAGTTTCTGTTCACTCTCTAAGTTCGGCAGGGAAACGTCAATATATTTTGAAATAGCACAAACAACAAAAACAATCGAGCGCACAGGGACGGAAGTCAGGTGGAGAGAATGTACAAGAGGTTTACAGAAGGTCAAGAATGTTCAAGAGGGATAAAAATGTTCGAGACGACAAGAAAACGAAAAAAAAGGAAGCGGTGTCAGAGAATCAAACCTAACATATACATATCAACATAAACGCGGCACGCTTCGGCTTCATCGGTACATTTAATCATCAAATTGTCCTGGCCAACACGCAGTGCAGTAATGCTCCCTCTATAAACCCCAGGCTGCGGGCCCTCTGCAACGACCCACCAGGCATCTTCATCATCCACGTCAACAGCGGGCTGGGGGACCTGAAGGCCCTCCGTATACGCAGGTGGAGGGCCTAATCGAAGAACTCTGCCTTGCATATGATAGTCGACGAAGATCCTGTTGGCAACGTCCAGGTCGAGGCCCGATCTTTCCATCATGATGTCGGGGTTGCCGTTAGGGCCTGCAGCGCGCCTCGTCGTGGTGCTAGAACATCATAGTCAGCGTGGGATGGTAATAGAATAACTAGAGTAACTCACTAGCCCAGATAAACACCTGGAAATCGGCCGATAGTCATGATCCACCATGAGTTCTCGTTATCCTCGTCAGGGAGACTCGGTCTAGTACCAAGTCCGTCTCGAATCCTACGTTCCATTTGAGCAATGACAACATCATGAGTCGCCTTGACTCTGCGCTCAAGTTCGAGGGCTGGAGTGCTGACCGGATTGAAGAAAATCCGATCAGCAGCCGAAGGAATCCTGCCGGGAGGAAGGGGTTGCGGCATAGTCGGGGGTGGCGGCGGCGGGATCGGCATAGTACCCCACTCTGTGCTTGTGAGGGGCGGGGGAAAGTGTCCTTGAGGGAGCGTTATTTGAGGTGGGCCAGGAGGAGCGTTAGACGTGGAAGGCAGGCCAGCCTGGGGTGGAGGGGGAGGAGGGTTAACTTGGGGTGATGGGGTGGGATTTTGCGTAGCGGCAACTTCGACCTGGCGCGCCTCCCGAGCTTCAGTGCACGGGGTGTTTTGGGGGATGGTGAAATGATGGTTTGTCCAATCACGTCGGACAGGGCCAACGAGGCCCATGTCTAAAGCCTGATACCAAGCGTGCCAGGCGTCGGCTTCAGTGTGATACCCGCGATAACGAGCGCCTTTGTATCCACGGACAAGGTCCTCTACTTCATCCCTGGCGACATGGATGTGGTGGAAGCGAAAGGCAAACCATTGGAACGGTGTTCAATCAACATAAGTACTGTGAGAAATTCAGGCGCTTACGTACCAGGAGAAGTAGACGCCAGTCTTTCTACCGTGAAAGACAACGTAGGCGACTTTGTCGCATTTGCAAATGCAGTCGGCTGGGGTGCTGTACATGCGTGCGCGAGGGTTTGGTGGAAGCTCTTGAGAGGCTCGGGGAACGGGGTTAGTTTGAGAGCTCGAACCAGACGCTTGGGATGAAGTTGGATTGGCGGGGACCTGAGAACCGGCATTGGCACCTTGCGACGCTGGGTGAGGAGAAGGCCTCGAGATGGTCTTTGAGTAGATGGTAGGAGCCGAAGGATTACCGCCTTGACGGCTCGACGAGGGAACGGGTGCCGGGCTCGAAGAACCAGGCCCTGCTTGAGTCGAACCCTCGTGAGGAGTGTAAGCCGGAGGATTCATCAAGGCCTCATGCCTCGAGATCCTGATAATCGCTTCGGCCTCCGCAGCCTCGATTTCCTCTAGTTCTTCCTTCGTCATCTCGTCACTCAAAAAAAATTCTATGTTGTGTCGTTTACTAAGTGACATGAATAAAAAGAATGTACAAAACTCACCATCATTTGTAACGGGATCCTCGTAACCGTCTGCGGGTTTGAAGTTGAGAATGGCGGTTGTATATATCATGAGAGAGAAGGCAACATACCGAAAAAGTTGAGAGCCTCCTCAGGCTCCTCTGCTTTCATCTTGCCTTTCTGATCGCCCATCTCTACTAAGGAGAATGTGAGCTATGCACTGAAGGCGAGGGAGGATAAACTTGCTCTTCGAATACCGTAGGGATGGGGAGCAGGGATGGAATGCGACAGGCCTCGAGCGACAGCGCTTTTGCGAGCCCGGTGTATATGTAGGTATGACTGGAGGAAGTCGATTGCGTGTCAAAGGTTTGAAGCCTTGAGGGCTTGCTCCAACGGAAATTAGTAATGTAATGCTTCCTGGATTCGCCTCAAGGTAAGGATTCTCAGTCAGCCCAGTGATTGAGTCGCGCTCTCGCAACGCGTCGAATTTTTGTTTAATCCAGGCTGAAGCCCCGATCCCAGCCAATAATCTCATCCACCGCTTTCCCTATGTCTGCCGAACATTTGACTGGTGACGAGACTCTTCACCTCCGAAATCCCCTTCTCCCTGTATCGAAGCTTCGGGAACATCGAGATAAGCGCCTCACAGATGCGGAGAAGATCACCGAAGCCCAAAAACAACAAGCTCGGCGGGAGAAGGCCCTTGCCCTTGAAGCCGAGATAAAGGCTATACACCAGCGGACCAACCAGGAGATCGAGGAGCTCGCGAGCAAGTATAACAAAAAAAGAGGACATTATTCGCAGTAGCGTCTACTGCTCAAGCTTATTGAAAGCCGAACGAAAGCCGAATTCATTCAATGTTGAAGTCCAGTGGAAAATATTCAACCTGAATAAAGGTGACTGACGCCAACATCCCGCGAATCTGGTCCGCTAACTTGAGTGTCTAGACCTTCCGATAGGAGAGAGGTACCAGCTGAAGGAGGTCCAAGATATGGTTCGGAAGGAACGCGAGGATCGAGCAGTAAAAGGTTTGACTCTACCTCCTGAGGAAGAGGCTGCCATGTGGGCACATGCGCAGAAGATGCTAGACCTGAAAAGGTCTGGCGTTCGACCTAATAACCGAAGCGCAGCAAAGGACGCTTACAACGTGGGCAAAAAAGTCGCTGTTGAGGTGAGTTAATGGCCTGAATTTTGTTGTCCTTGAATCTTCTAACCGGAAAGTACTGCAGATGAAGCGAGCTAATCAGCGAACAGGAATTGCCGGGCTTCTCGCGATGACGCGGGGCCACATGCAGGACATCTACGCCCCGACCATTTACGAGACAAAGAACGCGAGGGGCTTCTGCCAGAAGAGCCTCGGGCACAAGCTAGAGGATGTTGGTGGCCGCCTTGAAGCCTATGCGACGACAGGGCCGCAAGGTGCGTGTATTTGTTAAGAAAACGTGTCCACGATGCTGATTGCCGGGCTTTAGGTCACCGGTTAGCGCTCGATGTTCCCTCGATGCGAAAGGAGTGTGTTTCAATCATCGCCGAAGGCTTGCGTGAGTCCATCGACAATCGTTTCGATTCTTCTCTGAACATGTTGAACAGAACAACTGGCTGGAAAGGGTACGTCGATGAACTATAATAACTACGACACTGGCATCGTAGCGAAATACGGCATCCATCTGGTTGGCTGGCCAGCCCATGTCCCCTTCACAAGCCCTTCAAACCTCAGTGCGGACCATCTTCGAGACCTTCGAGCCGCCCTCCTCTCCAAGCGATGTATCTGGCAAGTGATGTCAACCGACGAATTTGAAACTCATGAGCAACGCCTGCAGGCCATGCGCGCAGAGGGCCAAACGGTGGGTGTCCCAAGGAAGACGCGCTCAGACAAGAACAAGAAAAGGAGGCGCAATGTGGAGAATGACGACGAGAATAATCCGGACGTTGAAGTCCAAGCGTCTGTGCAGAAGAAGAAGAGGACTTCCAAAGCGATGGCAAAGAATGCGCCACGGAAGTCAGGGAAAGGAGGAAAGGCTAAGCGTGCTCATGCTACGCAGCTTCCGCCTGCTTTACACAAGAGCGTCGAAGTCCTGGGGGATACCTCAGACGACGATACAGATGAATGAGCTGCAGTCCCTTGTCTTTTCTTGGCGCGTTCTTCAGTTCGGGTAGTTTTTTTTTTGACGACACGCGAGTTTTCTATGAGATCAATACCTATTTAATGCGTCGCCTTGCTGAATAAACCGCGGCTATGTCTTAATCAACTAGGTGTGAACTTGCACTGTGTATGTTTTGATGAACAACGGATAGCCTATATTTGGGTCTACCCCTGTTCTATTACCATCACAAGTCTCCAGTGACGACGTTGTCAAAGAAGCCCTGCCATGCCGTTGACATTTGAGTTGATACGGTGCCACGTCACGTCAAGCATTGTGCTGGCAATTAGTCAACATAACAACCGAACATTAGAGCTGAGTGCTGATGTTTTCGTAGACTCTGAGCAAAAAGACATAGGCGTACAAGGGTTGGGTTTTGTATGTATACATCTCCTCGCAGAGTACTATAAACCTGAGATCACTAGCGAAAACCCAAAAGGATGAGAGTCCCGATCATGGTAAAAACAAACATAACAAGTCAGCACACAGCATATAATTCAGAATATGTAAGCCGACACTGTGTGGATCATGGAATCAGTACGCAGCAAAGAAAGGGTGGCGGAAGTGGAGGAGTTGGTGGACGGAAAACATACACGGCGGCCAGCGCATCAAAACATATGTGCTGGGGCAGAGAGAGAACATGATGCGCACCGGAATGACGCATTGACGGATTGATGGTGATGCGTTGTTCCGGCCTTGATGATGTGCCGGGGATATTGATGGAAGATAGGTGCACGTGAGTATGCACGTGCTTACCGGGTCGGAAAAGGATTGCCGGTATTTGTCAGAGAGGAAATGGGAAAAGCGACTAAGTACCTGGGGAATATCGTAGGATTATCGGGGGAAGGGGGGATGAGATGATGGCACTCATACTAGAGGTGTCAGAGCGGTGCCCTGTCACCTCTAATATGACAGCTGATGGGGGAGCCTCAGGTGTTGACGCGTAAGAATGATGAGGGTGCCAATCAGACCTGATTTGAGGGACATGTCACGTTAGAATGCGGTCTCTGAGGTCGACAGGACTAGGTTCTACCTACCTTGTACCTACCTAAGGAGCACTTGCTTATTGTGTGGCTCTGGTTTCCTAAGCTTTGTAACTAGAATAGATGTAAGCACAGTTCCATCGATAGCACTATTCCGAGGTTCCGATCGGCCTCGTGTGGAGGTGTAGTGCTGACTTAGGAAGCAATCGTACGCTATTATGTACTAGTCTGACTCCCCAGACGCTTGCTATTGTTCCGATCCCGGAAATAGCCGGCAAGGGTGGCAATGTTGCGAGTTACATCTCAACAAGCCGGAATTACGTTGGGAACAAACCATAATCAGAGTTCAGCCGACGTGGACACTGAGGAGACAGCCACAATGATGGTCACCGAGGAGTATATAAGTGCTCCAGCATCTGATGCCCATCTTCCAAACTTGTTCACTCCCGACTCTGAAAGTCTACTCCGCTCCTCCTTCCATTTTCCGGATTCTGGGTGGGCTGCCTACCTAGGCTTTGTGCTATATAATCACTCCAGGGCAGGCCCTCTTTATACAACCTCTACCATGACCGAATACGACTACTCTCCCGAGGCGGTGGACCGCTATATTGCCAAGCAGCACTCTATAGCTCGTTGGGTCGACAACACCAACCGCTATGAACCTGGCAACCCTTTCCTCCCCTCTGAGACGTCGGGAACGCCCTACCAGCCCGAGAGCCTGAGGTACGCTTCGCCGGAGCGAGACTATGAGGAAGACTACCATCGTTCCTCCTCACGCCACCATCGGGATGACAAGGACCGACAGCGACGCCCCCATTATGAACGTTACGATTCTCACACGTCCCACACTGGTAGCTCAAGAAAGAACTCTCGCTCCTCGTCCCGACCTCATACTTCGCAGGCTCACTATCCTTCACAACCATTGCCGGCGAATGGGCAGGGCTACCAGTATCCAAATGGACAACAGCCATATTCGTACTTTAATCAACCTGCACAATCCCCTTACAGTTCCAATCCCAGTACACCCCTGACGTCCCCGCAGCCCCGCACACCCTACGAGCAGCCTCCGAACATGCCTACCCTAGTGCCGATTAACGGGGGAAACGGTGGCTATTACATTGTTCCACCAAAAGGAACGACTTTTCAGGTTGTGGTAAGTAATGCTCTTCTTTGCCCCAAGCCACCGACTACAACTAACGTCCCCGTCCTCAGCAGGCTCAGTCCCCTACGCCAGGTCAACCCTGGTATAAACGCATGCTGTCACCCCCTCCAAGTGGCGCTCACAGCAGCCAGAAGCTATCCAAATCAAGTAGCAGTGGGGGCCATCGAAAGCGGAGTAGCAAGTGGAGCTTGGACATTTACTGAGCGTACTACTAAGCCGAGAATCTTCGGCTTCGGTTTTTATAGTCGAGCAGGCGGCATGTGTGGATCCTGTTACTCACATGTTGTGCTTTTGGTGTTACTCCAGCTTCTGGAATAGTTGATTGCTTAGAATGTAGAAAAGTGTGCTCGGCCGCCGCTGATCATCAACCTCGCTATTTTGGTCGCTGCGGTGAGCAGAGTGTATATACTTACTAGTGCGCCCTTGCGCTAGTTGAGATTTTGAGCGATGACCAGCCCTGCTCTAAGTTGAGGAGCAAGTGCTAAATGTATATGACGTATCATGTACTAAGCAGACGCCGACTCCAAAGTTTGTCAACCATGTTCTAAAAAAACAACAGTACACATGTGCAGATAGCTCGTGGCGGATCATATGCATCATCGATGGCTGGCCGCCAGTAACTCCTGCTCCAGACTCGTGATCTTTTGTTTTCAAGAGTCGAGGAGGCATCAAGGCTGGCAATAGTCGCACGTATCTGCCCCCCCCTCTGGAATTGGAACTTCCAATGGACCAAATCCACATACCGCCCCTCTCGCATTGGCCCGGTACACTTCTATTCCATCGCGTCCTGAGGCTTGAGATCGAGGCTTGAGGCATTAGAACTACGACTAGGGGTATATCTCAATTCTGAAGTGACTCAACGGACTGCGACAATCGCAATCTTGTAGGAGAACTAATGAATTAATGACGCCCGGACTATAAGAGGCGCACCATCTGCTTTGAAAATTCTTCACCACTGTGGTCATAGTCGCAGAAATTCATCCGCTCAAGATGATGATGGTCTCTTCTTCCTCTCAAGTCCCCGCGTCGCTCGCTCGCTCGCTCCTCTGTCTCGTTCTTCTCCTCAGTGTCACTGGAGTCGTTATCGAGGTCGCCGCTGCCTCCTACAGTAGTCGTACTCGTATGGCTGGCCTTCAAGATCAAGCTAATGGAGCTCACAAACCGTCAAGAACGCTCAAGCAGTTTGATCCTCACATACTGAAGGCGCAGCCCCTCCGCCGAGCTGGTCATCCTCGTCCTTCGTGAGTCTCTCCTGTTCTCTCCCGCTGTCACTATCGAGCGATTTGTCATCGACTTACTTCTGTAGACCATGGTCAGGAAATGGCCAAAGCCAAGGCAACGGTGATGGGCAAGGCGGAACCAATAATGACCCTGATGGAAATGACGAAGATGACGAGGGTGGTGATATTGACGATGGCGGTGGCGAAAACAACGATCATAACGGTGACACCAACGAAGGCAGCAAATCTCACGGCAAAGACGACATGTATGATGGAGGTGGGAAGGAGAAATGGAAGCATTCATAGAGCTCTAGAAACTAGTTGTTTTACTCGTTTTCTTCTCTCTTAGGGATGTGGAGTGAGGAAATTCGTCCTAGTCAATTGTTATGGCCTGGAATTTTAATCATTCTTCTTGGTTTCTCACTGTGACGGTTTTCGACGAGCGTTGATATGGTATAGTGCGAATATGCGAACCCCTCTTAAGATTATCTTCACGATTCTCAGTGTACTCTTGACTCGAAGTTCCTCGACCTCAAGGACTCCTTCATACGTACTAACTTCGGCGGATTCGGCATTGTAATCTGTGTTTCGCCGAGCGCTCAAATAGCCTAACCGTAGAGATGAGTCTGGCTCAGGGCTTTTGCAACACACTCTCCGGAAAAATTCTGGCACTCGTTCCCTTCACGGTTCTGAGGCGGCTGACAAGGCTATGTTCCTCCGACATTTAAACGTTGATTGATCAAACTGAGTGTCTCCGCCCTCCGAAACGGCCTGTGGGCATATTCACTGCCCGCTTGACCACCTTCATCTTACCCAGCTCACCCTCCTTTGGTTGGCGTTTGTTTTTGCATTTACAACACCGGAGGCATGAGACGACCCCATATCGGTAATGATCCGAGCTGTGTAGCCATGTTTTCCGCAATAAACGATCAACGAGAACCAATGCATCGGCTCTTGATTTCTCCCATTGTCCTGTAGTACCGCGACGTCGGTTTCCCCACATTCGCTCTACTATCCATCACGCTACAACCGGACACTTTAAGGGTCCACCACAGCCACCACAAGGCCCCCGGAAAATCTATATGTATGTCGGTGGCCAAACCGGACGAGAAATGGTCGAATCCGGCCGTGAGGCCGGGAGCTAAAACGGACGGTGGGGACTAAATTCTGCTTGATGCTGGTTCCAAAAACCGGACAGACCCATAGGAAATTTAGCAAGTAAAGGCTCACGGTGAGAATCATGGTTCGGAAAATATAACCTTTCTCAACGGCCAGGCTTTTTCAGCAACTGTACGACTTTTTAGCGATTTTTTGAGGTT
>JANIEX010001088.1:0-13649 GCA_027627405.1 Leucocoprinus birnbaumii | reverse complement strand
GGGCAGACAACAAGGAGGATGTCCCTCTCACAGCATCGATTATCAACGATTACTAGACGCCGCCCACGGCTATTCTTAGCAGCCCAGAGAGCTCAGGCGGGATGTCCGTGTAGGGGAGGAAGAAGAGCAGTGGGGATTCCGTCAGTGTTCCAGTGCATCCGCACATGACGCACGTTGTGAATTCCAGGTGCTAGTCCGTATCGTCGAAAAAAGGGAGCCAGACGTGTGTCAGGAAGACAACAAAAGCACAGTTGAAACAGACGACTACTTACGATTCAAATAAACATTGTCTATCTCATTGTTCATGGTTCCTGGGGTCGACTTTCTTCTAGAAGAATCGGATGTGTAAATTGGTCTCAGATGTCTGTAAGTGTGATCCGTGTAGATGTGGCTTGGTATGGTCGTTGGAGACTAAGTGGTGTTGGCAAAAGGCAGCCATTTCAGTGCCTGGCAAAGTCGGAAAAGCGGACCGCGCGTGCCATCATTGCGGCGATCAAAATCACCGCACATCTACGGCCCAGGGTCTGCCAAGCAGCCACGCTACCGACACCATTGCACCCACAAGCATCTGAGCTATACGACTACGGCTACACTACAGGTCGAAGAATCTCGCGATGCGTATCTCTTCATTCTACCTATTGGAGGAACATGTCTGAATCTTCCACACATTTTTGAATACATTATCCGGCTAGAAAACTGATGGGATGCCAGACGTCGATGTTCATTCGATAAATCGTGATACAGGACATGCAAACGTAAGCTACATTCTTCAGCATGCTTATATCTCCCTAATACTGAGAGATCTTTCTAGTTCTTTAGTTCTCCCATCTAACGGCACACCGATAGGGATCCTCAATCTCATAGTTCGCCTGAGATCTTTTTTTTTTRTGGWGCATGTAGCCGTTGTGATTAACTAGGTTAATCCTCAGGTATAGCTAGAGTTTTGGTCTTCCTGGGGAAATGCTTTACGCACGCTCGACTCGAGATCGGGCAGYGCAGRACTCCACACTTATAGTGGTCTGTCATTATTRTATTCCATGCGTATACCTACTAAAACCCGGGTTTTTTATACCAGTCAGGCKGTTTTGAGTTCTCCTCAAGTACTATTCCAGACCATGTCGCTTCGATTTGGTTCCCCTTTAGTGGTCTGTTCCCGAACTTACTCTTGTTGGTCAGGATGCAATCACGACACGGGAAGAACGTCTCAGCTGACCTTCATTTCCCGCGAGAGAATGGTGCACTGACGAAATCAAGTGAACTGAGATGAATATTATCTGTTTGAGGAAAAGTGTCATTTACCTTCGCCTTCACGTCCGAAGAACTCGTTTACCGGCAGTAGTGTTCCCTCCCTTCAATCCTAAATAGAGGAAAGTTATCAGCAGAGTTTCAATACGGATAATAGTACGAACATAATCGTAATGAAATGAGCACGTCGGACAGGTACAATGAGTGCGCTCATATGCATACTACACGCAAACTTCATGTCTTTGGGGCCGGAACGTTGATAGCTGCTCTTAGTACAGTTGCGTAACGCACTCAGGCTGTGTCTTGTTCATTTCTGGCAATTACAGTAATCATTCGCCTCCCTCAAATATTCGGTAGAAATGATCTGAGGTATGATTTTACTGTAAGAAGGTGGTTGCATTCAGAAGGGGCAGAGGGCCCGCGCTGGCAGGCAGAAAAACAAGAGTATTATTTCGAGACAGCGGGTGAGTGTTTGAAGCAGTGATAGCTAAGTAAAAGAATAGAAGAACAAGAGTAACTAAGGGTCCGGAGAGCGAAGAAAATTAGGTGAAAGATTCTTCAAACCTATCCAATCCGAGCGCTTCCTCGCAAAACCACCAGTCCTTTGTACCGCCACAGGGACATCGGCGAGGTGGCAGCTGCAACGAGAACTCAGTTTCAATGATCGAGAAATGTAAGGGAACACTGACATCCAGGTCGTTTTCCAAAAACAGGCCACCTTCAACATCCATTCTCGCAATTTGTTCATTATCTCCATAGCCTAGTATCCAGACCGGTTTGGTTGCTGTGCATCCAGGAGTGGAACACTTCTCCCTTCGAATGACTTTGTCCCGAAATTCAACTGGAAGCTGTATAGTCACGTTAGAATTGAACAAGAATTCCCCATGCGACTAGTGAGGAACAAAAAGCTTACATTTTCAAGCAGAGAACACAGTGCAGAGTGTCCAAGCTCTATACTACCACCTTGTGGAAGGAATCTGCACATTTTCTGAAAGGAAAGATTTGAGATAGATACAGCAGTCGGAACGTCAGTTGGATAATCAGGCCAAACGAAAAGCGTCCAAAAAAGATCTACAACCGATGTATAATAGCTGCCTCGCTCAATTTCTCTAGGTAAAGTTGTACCAGCAGGAAATACCAGATGCGAAGAATCTGAAAAGCAGTTTGTTACTACAAGAAGGACTGAGAAAATCTGTGAAATCCCTACCAGTTGTGTGAGAGTAGACAAAATTTAACCACTCAACAGGCTCCCTTCGCCACCGGTTCGATAATTCTCCGTAGATGTACATATCTCCTGACCGCTTACGATCGGTCAAGTAATCAATGAATGATGCGTGGTAGGAGTGTAGTCTCAAAAATTCAGAGGAAGAGGGATTGAGAGAGGTGCCTCGCAGCTCCATTACAGACTGGACAAAAGAACAGTATCGACGAAGCTGTTCTTCAGAAACCCCGAAATCAAGAACAAAGAAAAAGCGCCGGGCTAGACCCCGCTGAATAAATAAATATGATCTTTCGGACCATTTCCAGGAACTTTGAAGGTATGCGTTGCATAATGAGGGTATAAAAGAAGTCCAATTCCGCTAAAGGATTGCTCGGCCCAACTTTGCTTGGCATGTCGCTGATAAATCCCAGGACAGTTCGAAGTTGATCCTTGGGGCCTAGCGAGTTCTCATCACGAATAAAGCGGACAATCATTGAGACATAGATCCAGAGCCCTGCCGCGCGCTCAACGAGGAGGGCAAACACTCCCTCCCCGGGCCAGGATTCAGGGATACCATGGCTTTCACGGATCTTCGCAAATTCATCGGTCAAGAAGAGTAGAATCTCGTGGTCAACACTACGAGAAACAGGAAGCTCAATTCCATAGACAACGGATGATATGAGTGCTATATTCATTGTTCAGATGATGGGGTCCTCAGGACGGCTGGTGATGAACCAACGGAATGGAGTGGTTCTGTTTCGAGCGGAAGCAGCAATGATCCGAATGATCTCGCACTGCTCTGGAGTCCCTCGACATTCATCAAGTCCATCGATTATAATAACACCCCCCTCGAGCCCGTTGGCAACAGCGTCAATCTGGCTCAGCGGAATGACTAGAAGCTCCTTAAACTGTGTCTCAAGAGATTTCGTAGTCAGAGATCGATCCTTTTGGACCCGTGCATCAATGACCTTGGCGAATGGTTCACAGAGGGTAGTGATTTGATAGACGATCGACGGAATAACACGACGAGGGTCATTGCGATCCGAGTTGGAACGCGAGAAAAACAGTGTCGCAAGGAGTTTACCGACGGGCTTGAGAGCATCTGCAGAACTCTGCGAGATGGCAGTCTTCCCAATCCCAAAGGGCCCTCGCATCCACAATACGGGTTCCTTGTGTTCGGATTCTCCGAGCGCCCAACTGGTGATCATCGATATGTATTCCTTACGGGTACCGAGATGGCATTTTGGTGGAGGATGGTGAGCGAGCGAGTCAAAGAACGCATCTGGCATTGAGTTTTCAAGAAGTTTCTCGAGGCCTGTTCAAACATGTGTGAGAGCACGCGGGCTTGGCAACGACAAATAACGTACCAGGTCCTGTAGGAGCAACGTGATTAATCTGGGCGTGATTAAAGAACTGGGCGTCTTTGAAAACTAGATCATGTGCTTGATTGAACATGCGATATTCCTGCGGGGGAGGCGGCAGCGAGGAGGGCGGGCTGGGAGCTGTGGTTGATGGCCGAAGTTCTGGCAGGGAGGGGGTTGGTGGCTCTGGTTTGATCGAGTGTGGAGGTATAGTCGGCTTGAGTGTAGGATTATGTCGATACAAGTTAATGTCCTGTTGAGGCTCCGTGCGTGTTGGTGTATATGAGATGGGCGATAGAGATTCACAAGGGCTAGACTGGTGAGTGATGGGAATATCAGTCTCATGGATTTGGGCAGGCTGAGGAAGGAGTTGCAGAGCGGTCGATGGACGTGATGTTAGGGGTCGGGGCGGTATGGGAGGTGCCAGTCGACTAGGAGAAGGTTTCGGTCGTGGAGGTACGGGGGGCACCAAACGAGAAAGTGGAGAATGCTGACGTAGAGGTGGTGGTGGAGGGCGACGAGTCCGTGGCCGAGTAGGGCTTGGAGGTGGAGGTGCGGGTCGATGCTGTATTTCTGGTAGCGCGCGGCAGGAAGTGTCTCCCAGCCTCGAGGATAAAGGAGATGAGGAAGTTTCGATCGGCAATGGATGCTCGCCTCCAGACATTGTGGGTAGAGCTGAAAGGCAGCGATACCAAACAAGGAGGGTTGTGGGTCAAAGACAAGAAGGATGTCCCTCTCACAGCATTGATTATCAATGAATACTAGACGCGCACAGCTATTCTTAGCAGCCCAGATCGAATAGTATTTCCGGTTATATGAGGGCACAAGGGAATCCTGTTGTAGGCAAGCAAGAAAACTCAATGCTGTTCCATGCGGGGAAAGGGAACTAAACGTCTGTCAACAAAATCACAATCGAAACAGGTCAACAATCACTTACGGGTCAGATGAACGCCGTCTGCCCCTTGTGAATGAGAATTATAATGATAGCTAGTGTCTGTTTTGCAGCCAGAATATTGACTGATTGACGGTAGTCAGACAAGATAACTCGAGAGGAAGAGATTAACGCACGTTACGTCCGCTATGAGTTACGTCTGACACGAGATATACTTATACTGTGGCAGAATCAAGGATCGACCAAAGGATGCGACTGGGGAAATGACAATCTGGCATACTCACTAAGTGTAGCGACTTCCTCGATGAAAACCTCTGCAATAATCGGATTTGCGACTTGGTCCGATGATGCCCGTAAGAGTGAGTCATATATCCATGACGTGGTATGCTCGAGTGTGTTGGCAAAAGGCAACCATTCGACGCCTGGTCAGGAAATGCCACTCCGGCGATCAAAATCTGCCAGCCCGGCTTTCCCCGCCGCCGCGGATACTTATCCAACTTCGCCTAATACGTCACCGCTTGGCTGTCATCGCCACCCGTTGCACCTGATAATACCTCTTTTCGGGGGGTAGTAGACTAGTATGTAGACCCCACATGCTGGTCTTCTACCCCTCGAATTAAGCCAATCCCCCCTCAGCCCCATAATTGTGGGTTAATTCATCAACTTTACAGAATGGGCTGAGGGTCCGAGCTATTTTGGGACTCTCATCATCGGCTTTGAAGCCTTCTTGTCATTATCTCCATCAATGTCAGCAACACCACTGCTGTTGCCATTCCACCCTCTGACATGTCCGTCAATGCTTCTGGACGCTGTTCCCCACCCCATGTCCTGCCCTCCATCCCACCTTCAAAAAAGCCAGCCAGGCCTCTTCAGAACCTGGTTCCAATCCCTTGATCCCTGGGTTTTTTGATATCACATCACCATCACCACCGTCAACTGGGCTATCCTGAGGGCACGTCATCACCCCCTTGGGCCCCACCTTTAGCCTCCCTTAGCTCATTGTTGTACATAGTCCCGACGCCACTCCCTGAAGCTTTGCTCACTGTCACTGATATTCCCCTCAGTTCATCACTCAAAAAATAGTGTAAATAGAATTCATTTCTGTGACTAGGTTCCAGAGACAATGTGTAGTAAGTACCTGTAAGAACTTGGACTACTATCGATAAGATAATTAAAGAAATAATATGGCTGAGTAGTAAAGGCCAAGATGAATGAGACTTCGACCTTCAAGACCAGTCGTGAGACGATGGCAGCACATCTGAAGACTTGGTGTTGATCATTGTTAGCTCATGGGACAATACCCATGATGACATGCTTAGTTGTCTTCACCATCAGCATTATTCTTGTTGTCATCATCATCACTGTCGTTGATGAACGGTTTGCTCTTCAGCATGGGGGGGAGCTGTGCAGAGACAGCTGCTGTCTTTGCCTTCTTCCTCAGTGGTTCATTTTCCTTCCCTTTATTCAAGGTTGAAGGAGTGATCTTGCACTTCTGAGGCCCATGTGGCTTGTTCTTGTCGCTTCGTTCTTTCCTGGGTTTCTTGGCTGGTCCTTCAAGATTTTCTTCAGCTCAGCTACCTCCTTGTGCATCATGGGTGCCCAATGGCATTCCCCACTCCTCAAGGCATCCTGCAGGCACTGTATATCGGGCACTGCTGTAACGTTGTACAGCGAGATTGGCTTCTCACCCAACGGCCACCCACAGAGCTGGACATTATACTTGTCACATATGTCCATGTCATAGTTGGTGTAGCGCATTTCAATGGTTTTTTTGCCTAGGATCACATCTATGATAAGTGAGTGAGCTATTGGGCTATTGACTTGGAGACCAAAGTGTAGAACTCACTCAATCCCTCACTAATTGCTTTACAGCATTCTTTCTTCATGGTAAGTGTCATTTCCTTGATCCCTTTTTCTGGAGACATGTTCATTGTTTAAAAATAGTATTCTTGAAATAGTAACCTACCTGTTCGAGCAAGTGACCACGCATCGAATAGCAATCTGACCTCTACCACCGTCTTCTTGAAGACATCGATGAAGAAGTCCCAAACACTGTCATTGGTGCACAAGAAAGTTGTGCCCATGTTGTCAGCAATGTGTCCACACATGAGAATGCCAAAACCTCTGGCACTGGTCCTCACGCCTATGTTGGTGTACTGAGTAACATCTCATGTCAGCAAAAGGACTCTCGTATCCCAGTTGATGGAATGAGGACTCACCTCCTCCTGGAACTGCTTTGTATTCACCATGAAGTCCGTTGTTGTGGCACAATTAGTTGCCCTGGCTCCCTGTTGACACACAGCAAGCACTTCCTTGAACTTCTGGACGATTAACTCTGCTTTGGTATCGGAAATCTCAGCAGTGCGCTCTTTGGCCACTTTCTGTACTTCCTTGTTGGGAATGCGAGAGCCCTTTGGCAGACCTAAGTCATGTTAGAAGGGATGAGTAAGGATAAAATTGTTGCGACTCACCTGTGCTTAATCGCTTGGACTCAAAATGGACCAGAGCATTGTGCAAGGTACCACCGTGAGGCTTCGTCATCTTCACCTGGACACTGAGGTTGGCCTGGATTTGACTGAGGGGCTTGTTGTGCTTGACAGCAAGTGCCTGCATCTCCTCCAACCTTTGCCTGTTGAAGGCTTCATAGTCGGTGAGGAGTGCGTCCTTCTTGCTCTTGTTCACCTTCCTTCTTGCTTCTCTATCCTTGCCAAGAGGATTAGAGACAGGCAAGATTTTCAGCTGGAGAGGGTTACAGCTGGCGTGACTTGAAGCCTCCGACATAGTATCCAGGTGGGTTGGCAAATAATGAGCCAATTTTTGGATTATATACCGTTAACCAACTACATGAAAATTACCTTTAAAGGCTTTGTTTTTCTTTGGCTCCTACTGAATTGTGTGGAGCCATACTAGCCTTAAAACTGGCTGTTGGTCTGTGCAGTGGAGCTCAGCATTAACTAGCATTAGATTAGGGTTGTTTGTTCAGTAGGTTGCCGCTCGAGTTCAACTCTCTTTCTCACCTCATTTTTCACCTCACCTGCATACACCCAGTAAGTCCTATTTCTCGAGCCTGCATCCACAACACTGACTTGAAATCTCATCGACAGGAAGTAAAATGGCTCATAACTGGTATGTATAGCTCAGCAAGAGTGTTCCTCCCACTGCTACTGACATTACTTTTCTCTAGCTTCCAAGGCATCCCAATCAACAATGCCCCATTTGTTATTCCTGTGGAGACTGGGCTTCATGGCTGCCCCCTGCTCAAGGATGAGAAATCTCACAAGGAGTCCTATGTCGTTGCTAATGGTCGGCGTATGGGTGTCTACTATGATTGGTATGTGATACTAGCCCAATTTTTGAATGGTCACTAACACCGCTGCTCAGGCTGACATGTGCTGCCCAAGTCATGGGCTTCCCAAAGAACTCATATAAG
Organism: Leucocoprinus birnbaumii; assembly: GCA_027627405.1. NCBI lineage: Eukaryota > Fungi > Basidiomycota > Agaricomycetes > Agaricales > Agaricaceae > Leucocoprinus > Leucocoprinus birnbaumii. Next base: position 5,520 of record JANIEX010001088.1, on the reverse strand, counting down.
GGCTACAAGGACAAGGAGGACAGTGAAGGCGTCTGGCACTACCTCCTTAGGAATGGCCTATGGGGTCCACCTGACTCGGAGAGTCTGTGCCTTGCCTTGATTCCAGATTGCCTGATCCACATCCTTGCTCCTTTGGTTATCCCAGCTTACCAGTGGAAGGGTGTTGAATCCCTCCTTGGCCTTGATTTTCATGTAAGTGCTAAGTGTTTTTGTTAGCCACATCACTGATATATGATCTCCAGCACCAGGATTTGGGGAGGAGTCCCAGCTCTGTGAGCTCAGGTAGTATCTCCTCTGTCTTGTCTCTTACTTCCTCATTCTGCTCCCTCTCTTTCAAGGGCCCTATTGACTGGGAGGACATGACTAGCATCGCCGGGCCTGAGGAAGTCAGCAATTGCACCCCTGCTCCAATGGCAAAGGCAGGCTCTTCAAAGGGCAAGGGCTGTGAGAGGCCCCCTGTATGAGTTTCCTCTCCTGCTCCAAGTATCGGTGGAGGTGCAAGTATGCCAAAAAGTGCTAGGAGTGGCCTCAGCCTGAGGATCACTCAAATAATCAGCGCTGCCTTAGCATATGCACAACATTGCCCTGCTCATGTATTCCAGAAGCTTGGGCTGAGCTCTCACACCAGAGAGTGGAAAGTTGTCATTAAAGGTACTGCTCCTGGGATTTTTTATGGCTCGTGAGTTCTTCTGCTCCTGGCTCAAACTTATGCATTGATGAATGTATAGTGACAAAGCCAATGAAGCCATGGGTGACGCTCCCATATGAGAGGTCCATTCATTCAAGAAACTCGAAGAGGCTGAGGCTTTCTTCAGGTATGCCTTCATGAGTGGACAGATCATTGAGTATGACAGTGAGGGCATTGCTCATCCTGTCAGTTATGTTCATTCGCACCGTTACTATGCCTCCACTGATCCTCCTCATTAGTTTTCTAGTCTATTACTCTGTTTACTGCCTACTACGCCCTACTCTGCTGTACTTTCTACTGGTTCAATTGAATGAACTCCATATACCATTTACTAGTGTGACATGTTCTTGCCTGAAAATCACTTGAGTCATGTATATGATCAGATATCATACTACAGGTGGCTTTGATGAACTGAGAATCACGTATGAAACACAATGAACCAGCGTTTAAAGCTATCTTCTATGCAATGGGCCTATGGCAGCAAGTTTCTAACCATCATGTTACCACTTGAACCAGTAGTGGACTTGAAGTTCCTAAGGATATTGAATCTGAGCATCTTTTATAAGAAGACTGGCCAGTCTATTGCATCCAAGCCAAACTTGAAATGAGTCAACAATGATAAGTTGTGGTTGTCTCTAAAACACACCTATTTGAACGTTCACCTGGCACGCTTGGAGTATTTGGGTTAATATACCACTAGTAACTGTGATGAATCAGTAGTGAGGTGTTCTATATGCCATTATACAGACAGACTAGAAACTACCAATGTATTGATGTAATGATTGAAGGTGAACTTGACAAATTACACTCGATAAGAGCTTGAAATCTGGCTGTTTTGCAACAGATGTGAATGGATCTTAATTAGCTTCATAACAAAGCTTCCTGTTATACTAAGAAGTCATCTCACCAATAAAATATGAGTTATGGCATTAATTACACCTCTAGAGCAGTATTTGAAGTTGATACAGCGCGTTTTTACTGAGCAATGTTGTAAGATATGTAGTATGGCATCATTGATGCAAGCTTCACATGACAATTTCGCATGCTGAGCTGTGATCAACGTTGAAGGCAGGCCCTCCCACTACTAAATACACTTCTCTCACAATGAAACACCTTGGTAATAAAGTGAAAAAAGTCACAATATATCAGACCACTGAAGCGCTAGGGGGTGTCAGTGTGCTGCAAGTCCTGGCACTGTGGGGAGTGCAAAAAGAAATTCACACTGAGATGGAGAAGAGCTGCAAATGCAAAGTAGGTAAGCCTTACCTGAAATCTCTACTAGAAGCCTCACTGACAGTCTTCACAATCTTCATCTTCTAGATCTTGAGGAGGAAGAATGGTCACAGAAGCTTCAGCGGTTGGATGTTCCAGAGCCAGTCTCTGATACCTCCAACCTCTCTGCTCAAAATATTGTTGACAGAAATACTGGCTGGATGATGAGTCACACTGGTGGGGAATTTCTCCACATACTCCTGGATGACCCCGAATATACCTCAAGGTATGTGTCCCTTAGTCAAATTCATCTACAGACCAGCTAACTTGAGGGTAAATGAAGTTCTACTGCTCCCAAGAAGCAAGATAAAAGACTTCACAGTTGTGATCGCATTCAGAACCGCAATATGGCATTCAAGGAGCTCTTGCCTGACATGACAGATGCCTACCTCGCATGGCAGCTTGATGTGAAGATCTTGGGTCTTCAGAATGCAGTGCTGCCATATATGGGGGATAAACAAGGCAGCAGATGTCCAATGGATAGAGACAGTGAGCAAGCTCACAGCAAAGGTAACTGCTTTACAGTTGTTAGATGTATTTTGTAAGTCTCGTACTTGATTTTTTTTTGTATTCTACAATACTCATTCTTTCCTACAGGTACCGACAATTACTTCCCATTCCCCACAAAAAACCACACCGACAGCACAGTGCAGTCATTTATCCAACTGGGGATGTTCCCCTGTGCCCCCTTTCAGCCCTCTCTTGCTATCACCATGTGTTTGCTCAAGCTGTATTGTACATCACGTCTTCGCTGCCCCCAGCTAGCAATACAGCCATTCATCAAGAGTCTATGTGACCTACAGCAGTTTCCCTATTGACCCTACTTATGCCAGCAATTCTCCATCTGCTACAATTTATATCTGAATGTCCGCAAAGAAACGAAGCGTTGAACCATGGTGGCACTTAACTGCAATACACCCAATTGGAGGCTTTCAAACACATGTTCAGCCTGCACGTACTGGTTAGAAGGTGAAGAAGACCTCATGTTCAAGATGCTGATCACCATGGATGGTAACAATTCTTTGAAGTGAGTTCTGTGGCGGGAGCCTGACTCAGTCTCAGAGAAGGACAGGGAGACTCGAGTTGCAGGAAAATCCAAAGAATTGTGGGATGATAGAGAGGTTTACGGTGACTATTATATATCTCGTGAGCAGGTCAATCAGTGGGCAAAAGATCGGCTCAAGGAGGAGTTTCAGAACATCGCTCCTGGCTCCAACTATAAAGACAATAACCCATGTGCAACATGATGGACAAATATAATTAATGGTATGACATCGCGTATGTGGAGCATGTTCAACAAGACTGGGATCTTCCTAGCACTCTGTCAACATGGCTATGTACTTCTGGTGGCTGACATGATTCGAAGCGATGAGCTGTGAGTGCCAATCACTATATCACATACTATCGTGTAACTCTAACTGCTCTATCTAGATCTAAATACCCTCTCACCATCGTCGAGAAACTCCTGGATGTATTTGGGAGTGGCATCAGCTGTGGCTACAACATCGGGTGTAAATTCGGAGCTACTGTTGGCTGGATGTCCCTTGGAGAAAAAGTGAGTGCACTGAATTTCAAGACAGTTGTGGGCTTGTTTCATGGCCATGCCCACAACCATCGCTGCCAGCTGTCATTCCTACCCACATACATTGAGGGTATGGGCATTGAAGACCTTGAGGGCTGTGAGCAGTTTTTTTCATGATCAAATGCATTGGCTGGGCCCCTCCAATACTCAAGTGCTTTCCACTGCAAGCAGGGAATTGTCCAATATATGGAACATTTTGACTGCTTTGAAACGTCTTACAATCTAAGTATGTTTATTCTTATCTCTGCTGTCTGCATGTGTTGATTGGTTGGCTTTACAATACAGGTTCTTTTCTTGTCAGCAATTACTACCAGGCTCTTGAGATCATATCAGAGGAGCCAGCACTATGGAAGGAGATGGAAGACAAGAACATCAAATCGACGCAAGTATTCCATGATTGGCTCAAGCAAGAAGCTGATTACCTCTGTGGCCTCGTCAAGAAGCCCGAGGAAGAGACAATGATGCTTGACTACTATCAAAAGCTGGTCAATCTGCACCAGTAACAGTACATATATTTTATTCATCATTGGGCATACAGTAATTGATGTATTCTACTTTTTTTGTGTAGGAAGGAGCTTGATGACATTGAAAATGGCTGGAGGATTGTGGTCAATGATCCTACAAATTCCCAGGTCACCAAGGAAGATAAGAAGATACAAGGCTGGCATCATTGTGCCTTGAACAGCCAGGACAAGGCCCAAGCTGCTGTCAACTTCCTAGAAGAAACCATTCCCATCACAAAGCCGTGGACAAAGGAAATGGATGAGTATAAAGAAGCAGCTGCCCTTGCTAGTAGGATAAGGTATCAGCATGCCATTGATAACCTTGAGGCTTTGATCATGTTGAGGCTTTTCGAGCTATCAAAGATGAACATGTTGCACACAGATGAGGTTATTTCTCTTAACAACATACCATTTAATCATTGCTGATGGCTTTGTCATAGGCTATAAACATTGTAAACACATTTCAAAGGCAATGCAGTCACAATTGCAAGCTATCAAGATGGTCGTTGACAAGTATAATGTTGCTGCCCGTGCTCTAGATCCTCCTTGTCCAATTCTCACAAAAGACACTGTCTTAGACTATACTTTTTTAGCTCAATTTGATCTCCTTCGAGATGCACGTCAACATATTTGTTCTCTACTGTGGACAACCCCCAAAGCCTGTTTTTTGATGGACAAGTACTTCAAGATTGCCTGGGCCCAAGAGGAAATTAAACAGCTGAATATTGAGATCAGGCGAGTTGTCACTCAACTCCACAATGAAGAACGGTTCCTTATTCATCAAGAGTGAGAGTATAAGGAGCAAGACCCAGCCATCACTTATCAGATCCATTGGTACCGCCTTGACTGTCTACACTTCATGGAAAATCATCTCCGCTGATTTCGCAAGCTCTGAGCACACCCTGGATTCACTGGCTGTATAATCCCTGGAACCCCCGTCAACAAAGAACTCGTGGTCACAGCCTCTTTGACTGCCTCTCCACCAGGCCCTGTTGAGTCATCCACCACTCTGGTGCATCAAGACAGTGGCAGGCCAGACACAGAATCAAGTAAAGGGAGTGCTGGTGGTGGGAACAACAAGAGTCTTGATATCTGGGTGGCACTGGACAGTGACTTAGGTGGACGAATTTCAAAGAACGCCAGTGATAGTGATGATAGTGATAGTGATGATAGTGATAATGAGACTTCTATAGCCAATGCATTTGATGTACTACAGTCAGTAGTCTATTAGCTACCTTACTTGTAAATATTATCTGGACCTTATTTTTTTGCGAAAAAATACGATTTTTTTTGAGTGATGAACTGAGGGGAATATCAGTGACAGTGAGCAAAGCTTCAGGGAGTGGCGTCGGGACTATGTACAACAATGAGCTAAGGGAGGCTAAAGGCGGGGCCTGAGGGGGTGATGACGTGCCCTTGGGATAGCCCGGTTGACGGTGGTGATGGTGATGTGATATCAAAAAACCCAGGGATCA